>JXSR01S049549.1:0-10237 GCA_000969725.1 Ophiothrix spiculata
GTGAAAAAGGGGGTCATTGGGTGAGAGCGGAGCAAAAAAAAGGGGGTCTATCGACAGGAGCATGACGCGTGCCAACATATGGGAGTGCCCCCCCCAGGAGGTAAGGTCATTAAGGCCATTTAAAATTAATTGTTCATCTCAAAGCTCTCCTACTCTTCTTTTTTCTTTGAATAGGTTCATCAGGATTTCTCATTGCAATTTCCTATAAAGTTCTTGAGTTAAAAATCCACACTTACTATTTTTAGTAGTGACGTTTCACCTCCTCACAGGATGCTTTCTCAACCTGTACTGGCAGCTGATGAGATCGTGAAGATGTGACGTCATCTTTGGATGACGTCAAAATCAGCTGATCATACAAGTGACTTAATTAGTAGGCCCCCTCGTCTTCGTTCATAAGCTTGACACTGTTTCTGTTATTTCCTTTCCTCCTGATCCAAATGGATTCTCTTATTCTCCTTGTTGTTTTCACATGGTCCCGTGCTAATAGTTCGGATTCCCCCCATTTATGAAAATTTTCGTGAAATTAATGTACACGCGCGTTTGAGTCCTATTGGTATTTCATAAGAGTCGCCAAATTAGCATTACCAAAATATTCCAATAATCATTTCACTGACGGCCATAAGTTGCCAAATGACCTTAAAAATGATCAAATATCAAAATCTACTTCCAAAAATAGTCGCAAACTTATGGAAAATGCAATGTCACTTGCTGGAATATCGCCGATTTCTCTATGTTTTGTTTTAAAGATCGCAATCTGTGAACAATTTTTTTGCACCTGTTGAACTGTCTTTGTCAACAGATGGTGATGTTTAGGGTTATATAACGGTAAAATTAAAACAGAGCGTGCGCTATCATACTTGGCTGACATGCGCAATCGTAATTGTAACCTGTCAAAATGGCGACTCCGAAAATCAAGCTCAACAAAAATAATATTACCACATTAAACGTTGATTTATAAATTTATGTAAGTCCCCGATTTAAGTCCCACCCCTAATTTGAATAAAATCTGAGGTAAAAAAAAAGGTGGGACTATACCCGCGTCAGTACGGTAATTACATCTACAAAATGTTACTCAAAATAATTTTGCAAATCCCTTCAACAAAAGCATGAACACGTCAAATATGCTATGCAAAAATCGCAAGTTTGCAAGAATACAACTTTTACAGGTAAGCCTTATTTGCCCTGCATCTTAAAATTAAATTTAAAATTACTGACTTTACTGGAGGTTCCTGGTGGATTGTCACATTATATCTAAAGGTTAATATAATTCATGTTGACAATAATTGAAGAGTGTTTTTTTCAAAACTCACTTAGTCCAACGGCTGCCATGATGCTAGTTTTTGAAACCTAAATTCTTCATCCAAATTGTTCCGATGGTCATTTTACCTCATATTCCAAGGGTTGAGGGTCCTTATCCCGACTACGATCAAATGGGCGCGGTTCACTGCCCTGAAGTGATGTTATAGAATAGTATTAAAACAGATTTTTTCAAAACTCACTAAGTCCGGGGATTAGGCATGATTCTAAATAATTGCCCTATTGTGTGTGTGCATTGAAGTGCTTGTATGAATTTTCGATCAAAATGACATAAATTTTGGTCATTTGCACTGAGTTTTGACAACAAATTCAACTCACAAAATCAATAGTATAATAGATTTATAATCTATGCAAATATGACAGCTATTGGACTAAGTGAGTTTTGGAAAGACACTCTTCAATTGTACTCACCCTTTTTCCATTTAAGAAGTGAGGAGCGTCCGCTATGACTTTGCTGACATCTGATGGATCCTTGTATCGGATAAATCCAAACCCTCTTGGTTGCTCTGTTACGGGATCTCTCATCAGAACACAGTCTGTTAATTCGCCGTACTTGCTGAAATAACTGCGGAAGTCCTCTAAAAATTGGAGAAACAATAATATACTGTAAAGCATGAAAATTTCGCTAGCATTTTAATTTCGCTAATTTCGCTAGTATCACAATTCGCTAAATTAAAATGCCGCTAAAATGATTGTTAACATAGCATTGAATAGGAAGATGATTCAAATATTAGTGAAATTATAATGCACCCAAAAAGTGAGGGTTTCCAAATTCGCTAAATTTTAATGCCGTGAAATTAAAGTGCTTTACAGTATCTTCAAGGCTTTTGAAGACCACTTGCACCTCTGAATATTGTGGTGTATACTCAGCCAAACATGGACATTTAACATGATGATGAACAAAGGTGCCTTTAATATCATACAATAACCAGAGTCATGTTAGACTAATAAACCATAATAATTCTGACGGAAAAAAATAAAAATTGGGCAGAATCATATTTGTCAACAGTCTTGACATTTATACTCTGCTATTATCACCCTGCCCATGGGTGCACGTGTGGAATCAAATAGCCAGCACAAAGAGCTACGAATGAACATCCTCCTTAAGAAATTAGATACAAAAATACAGAGATCAGTCACCAGTGTAAAGAGATGTCACTGTTTTTTGATTAAAATATTGAAAGATGCGAACAATGCAAGTGTTGTTTCACCTGTCACGAAATAGGCACCTGTTGAGGTTCTATTGACCTATTGTACGTTTTCACCATTTTGGAAATAGCCTCGACCTGGCTTGCGAGATGAATGGGAACAACTGAGCTATATGATGGGAACTTACATAATATTATGATTAACAGTTCGATTCCCTCTTTCAAAAACCACTGACCTTGCATGAAGTGAATACATCGTTATGTAACATACTAGTTTAATTGACTGTCAGATCGTGGCTCTTCCCGCAAATGGTGGACCGTGCAAGTAGTGAGTTCTATTGGGCAGTGTCTTTTAACACTAATGACCGTTGGTTGGCTTAAATGATACACACTTTCTTCATTACCTGAAGAAAATTTTTTGCAAAACAAGATGGATAGCGAACCAACCGGCTACTTCATTGACCGCCTACTTCGTTAATCGCCTACTTTGTTGATACATGAATCCATCATAATGGAACAAATTGACAACTTGTAAGTTAAAACATTAGAAATTGGATGAAGTTGAAAGTTTGACCTTTGACCCCAAGGGAAAGGTCAGACGATAGGGTCACCATTGACACTTTTGATCGCTGGTTCAAGACAAGTAATTTGACAGGTCTTAACCTTTGAAATCCAACAAATTTGAAATTTGACCCCAAGGGAAAGGTCAGACAACGGGGTCACCATTGAAACTTTTGATCGCTGGTCCAAGATGAACAATCAAACACCTTAACCTTTGAAATTGGACAAAGTTGAAAATTTAACCCCAAGGGAAAGGTCCAACGACGGGGTCACCATTGACACTTTTGATCGCTGGTCCAAGACAAACAATTTGACATCTTAACCTTTGAAATCGGATAAAGTTGAAAATTTTTGTTGGATTAATTTGTCGGATGACGGGGTCACCATTGACACTTCTGATCAGTGGTCGAAGATGAACAATTTGACACTTTAACCTTTGAAATCGGACAAAGTTGAAAAATTTAGAACTAAATTATGCAAATTAGGTACTTAATTAGCATATTTTGCTCTCAAATTGCGGCTGGCACAAGCGCAGCTCTAGCCCCACCTACCCATCAAATTTCATGAATGTAGGGTACACAAAATATGCTATTGAAACCATTTTATGCATAAATAGTACAAATTAGGTACTTTACTTTTAAATTAGCATATTTTAGGTACTTAATTAGCATATTTTGCATTGAAAATGCACAGTGATGCTCATAACCTACATCTACCTAATTTTGAATGACAATAGGTGAAACAGTTCCCGAGATGTGCACTAAAAACACAAAAATAAGCAAAATTTCTGACTAAATAATGCAAATTAGGTAGTTAATTAACATATTTTGCGCTCAAATTGCAGTAGACACAAGCGCAGCTCTATCCCCACCTACCCACCAAATTTCATGATTGTAGGGTGCACAGCTTGTAAAATATGCCATTTAAACCATTTTATGCATAAATTATGCAAATAAGGTACTTAATTAGCATATTTTGCCCGAAATCGTTGCTGGTTCCAGTTCGCTCCGGGCCTACGCAGACATCAAATATAACGTGTAATATAGGGCATGTGGTTTCCGAGATTTGCTTCGGACAAAATTTGTGGACGGGGGACGGGGACAGAAATTTGGAATGCTATGCTACATGTATGTTTCTTCACTAAAATTTTCAGGCGAGACAAAAACTGGGTAAATTTTAGATATTTGGAACTTTTACAACAAAATTTTGATTTGGTGGCCACTTTTGCCCAAAATCATGATATTCCGACTCGAAAATACTTATGAATAATAACTTAAAGCCTCAAGCCGATTTTCATGATTTTTAGTATCAATATAAAGAGGGGACCTTACCCTACAAAACTGTATACTATGGTATAAAACAACTTAACTTTGGGCTGTTCAATTTCAAAGCCCGGGGGGGGGGGGGGTGGTAACCACCTCCCTCTTGATAACAAACTTTACAAAAAAAACCTTGGTAGTCAATGTTTAAAGGTCAAAATTAACAAGTGGTTATGGTTTTCAGGTACCTTCTTCAACACTAAACTTAAAGAATCATATGGACACCTATTATAGTTGTTGGGTTTAATTTGTGAACACATACTCAGAGTCTTGAGCGTAGACGCAAACAAAACAACCTTGAAATTGCGTCAGAGACCACTGCGTATTTGCTACAGACACACGCATTCACAAATTAAATCTTACAACAATAAACCCTTCAGGGCTTCTGAAATATTTCAGACAAGGCCAAGTAAAAATATATGTTTTGTGTCCAGTAACCCTTCCTTCCCAAAAATATGCAAATTTTATCACTTTTCTGAAAAAATAAAATATTTCTTCACTGCCTCAGTTTTCCCACGGCACATGTCGAGAGATGGCCCCCTTACGTCAATTATTTTGAGAATTGATGACGTCAACCCGCCATCTTTCATGTAATCAGATATCCTGAAAATGTGCACAGTGAGATCAGAGCCTTCTAAAAGAAACTTAAAATTAGTGTTTTCAACAGAGCTAGTGATATCTTTCATCCAAAAATTGTGTTTAAAAGAACATATCTGATGTTTTTGTAAGCAGTATAATTTTTTGATAAAATAAAATATTTTCCATTCCTTCCATCTCAATATTTTGAAAGCATAAAATTTTATTTTGAAAGCATAAAATTTTTTGCTAAAAAAAATTTGTTCCCTTCCTTCCATCTCAATGTTTTCAAAGCATGTTACCGGAAACAAATAATTAATTTTACTTGGCCCAAACTACCGTTAAGGAAATATATCACCTACCGTCTTGTGTGTCTGGCTTGATCCCGCCGACAAACATCTTCCTGCAATAATAAAATAGCAAATTGTCAGTAGCACTCAAGTTTTTGTTTGTTTACATCGGTTGGTACGTGACGGACACATGCCTTTAGATCCATGATGAACTCATGGTCTCTTCCAAGCTCATACAAAAGTACCAACCTGGATAGCCAAAAATGGCTAATCTATGTATGCTGGCCAATGCATCTTTGAAAAGATGCCGAAAATAGAAAAGATAGCAAGAAAAAGAGAAAGTGAAAGATGGCCACTCCCAACACTAATATACAATTTACTCTTAGCCCTTACTTCATGAGAAAAGAAATCAAGAATTCTAATCTCATGCCCCGTTTTAATCACATTTAGTTTTAATGAAACTATAGCACACTTTATTATTATCAATTCAGTATCGTAGTGATTATGTAACTTCCCCAGTAACTGGTTCACGCACATCCCCTGACAACAGTGTATGCTATACTTTTGTATGGTGATCATTTCGATCATGGTTCAAAACTAGAAAGTGTGAACCAGTTGTTAGGGTGATAATCAGATTACACGTAACACTTCGAGACTGAATCGGCACTTCAGGTGATTTTTTTAATTGGTGGTCACATTTTTTTAAGTGGTTACAGAATGGAAGCTAGTTAGTGATCTAAAGAATCTAAAACCATTTGAATTTTCCAAAATGCTCCTATGTTGCAGAGTTATTAATATTATTAACAATAATTCATGAGTGATCCAACAAAAAAGTGATGGCAAATAGCAAAAAAATCATGGCTAATTTTAGCCCATGCATGCGTTGTACAGGAAGAACTGTCAAACCGTAATTATGGCTGCCGTTTCAGTCTACAACTAGCAACTTTAGGTCCGGTCGGACGTTGTAAAATCTTACAAGTAAAAATACTCGACCATAAAGTTTGGTTAGCACTACTACTTTGACTTTGACAGGATACTCTGCAACACTTTGTCGCGAAGCCAAACGCAGCCCTGGGCCAGGCTAGGCTAGCGTATGGAAAATGTTTTTGTTTTAACCAGGTTGTAGAATACGATTCTTACTGCATTTGCAGTGATTTTTTCGTTTTTGGTTGATCTTCTTTAAAGCATGGATTATTTACAAGGCGGTAGACACAGCAGTCTTCCTACAGTCCTTGGTGTAGAAATTGACATTGATTATATTGGAAACTGTCTTCCCAAGTTATGTGTACCATGGCGATTAAATCGATTCAAACCCATTACGTTGATGGCCAAGGATCCAAGGATAAGTCAATATCAGTATATTTTAAAACCCTTTGGATCCGAATTAATTTTTTTAAATAAATCTCTTTTCCTGATGTCTTAGAGGACATTAAAAACTTTAAAACGACACCAAATATGATACTTTGTTGTTTCGTTTAGGAGATTCAAACATTTTTGTTGTTGTTGTATTTTTAAGTATTTTTTTATTTGCTACATGTAGAAATGGTCATGCGCATATATTTCGTTATCTAATTTTATTTTTTTTAATAATTTATTTTATTTATCAATTTATTTATTTATTTAATTATCCATTTCAAAGGCCTTTTTACTTATTAAGTTTATTAATTTATTTAACAGTTATTCATTCCATATTTATTTAGCCTATGTTTATTTATTTATGTTTAGCCTAAGTTTATTTATTTACATTCAAAAGTTATTTATTCCACATTTATTTAGCCTATGTTTATATATTTATGTTTAGCCTAAGTTTATTTATTTATTTAAAGGTTTTTTATTCCACATTATCATAGCAGGCCTCAAAACAAGATTTCAGGGGGGCAAGGCAATTTTGCCTTAGGTGGCCATTAAATTGACAGGGCATTAAGGCAATGTATAGGGGCACCAAGGCAATTTGAATTTGTCTATGAAGGGCACAAAGGCAATTTTTGCATTTTTTACAGAATGTGTATCAGAGATTCAGCAATTGAGTTTTCTGCAATAAAACTGACATTAGAACCATTATGATCTTTGTTCTTTTGTATAAGTTATTTAATATTAACCAAAAATGAAATTTAGCTCACAGTCTGCTTTCAAAAATGATAATGGCAAGAACAATAAAAAATATTTCCACACAAAAACCACCTTGAGGGGCAAAGTCAGCTGTTTCTTTTGCTTCTTCGTCAACCCCTCAGAATTGCAAGTTTTCGTCCATGTCCAGTTGGCAAATATGATGGCAATTCAGTAACACTGTGAGTCTGTATAATATGGTTGCTTAAGCTTATTCAAAATTCCACTTGCGAAATTCAGCAAAATGATATATGATCAAATATGCAAGTATAAAATGTGTCTGTCAAATATGAAATGAAATAAATGAACAAATTAAATGTAAAACAATAAATACTTTGGTCGATCCCGTACGTACAATTTTCTCCATGTTTCGCTGAAGCTGTGTTCGTGTGAATGACTCATGAATGAAATGACGTCATATGTTTACGTAAATTAACAAACCACACATGCGCAGATAGGCAACTTTGTCAGATTGACCTTTCGACCCAGGCCTGTTTCAACCGTGGTATTTACAGTGCGAGTGTTGATAAACATTTTGATTGGCTTGACATCGACATGAGTTACTAACTGGTTTAAAGTTAAAGTTTAGGTAATTATAATAACCCTCAAAATTCAGGTACACTTTATCCTGCAAGTTCATATTTAATTCAATAAAAGGGCACCACGGCACTGTCAAATTGGGGCACGGCATTCATTGCCGTCGACAAGGGGACATTTCATGGGGCGGTACGGCAAAGTGATAGGGCACCAACGGCAAATTGCCGCGTTGCCGTCGGTTAATTTGAGGCCTGCATAGCCTATGTAAAAATCAGTACATTTTCTTTTGAAAAGAGATATTACTTTTATAATTTTATATCACATTCTCATTAGTTTCATCAGCAACTTAATAACATGATTATATAGCATTATTACCGAGTCGGGGTCGGGGCGAAAGTAATCAATATTGTAAGTCAATAACGGTATTACTGGGTAGGCAATTACGGGACAATTCGATGTGTTGCTTGTCAATTAGGGCCAGTGTTGCCAAAGCCGCGATTTAGTAGCCCAATTGGGCTACTTTTGACTTTCATGCCGCTACTTGAAAAGCACTACCGCGATTTCACTATTTTGGGGCTACTTATTATTTTATGACCGCGGAAAACCGCACTTTCTCCTGGAATCGGCTACATCTTAGAAAACCTGCACTCAAGAGGCTCTTTACATCGATTTATTTCATTTTCACTCAATAGAATGCACTAAAATGAGTCACTAAATTTTTAAATGATCCGTAGTAATTGATCATTCAAGTGTAACAAAGGTTTTTATGAGACTCCGTGGCGAAATACCTAAGAAGTCCATTGAAAAGATAATCCACCATAAATGACCACTTCGGAGTAACAATCGTTAATGGGTACTATTAAAAGGGATTATGCCCATGGGTTGGGGATTTACCGACACGGGGCGTCGGGCGGCCTCTTTAATGTGCTATTTCCGCGGTTGCGTAAACTTCGTTGGGTTTTGACAAAAAAGCAAAACAAAAAACCCAACAACATATCAACTTAAATTAGGACCGTAAACAAATATAAATTGATTTAATTATAGATTAATAACTGCGTATTACTTGACGCGAGTGAAATTGTACAATAATAATGCACCGCGTGCTGAAGTTGAAGTTGTCCACACTCACGAGGCGCAGCCGAGTGAGTTGGACAACTTCAACCAAGGTGCATTATTTTTGTACAAATTCACGAGCGCCAAGTAAAGAGCAGTTATTAATCTATTTCATACATGAATGATTAGAATATAATTTACAAAAAAATTAAACGGCATTATTATTGAAAAACGTGTTTCCTATTTCAATAAAACATAGAAAATACAACCATCCATCGTCCCATGTTATTCATGTAATTTAGTTTTACCTTTCTTTTAAAATGAAACTTGCCATATAAGCGCGAGTATATTACGCGTACGCATACATGGAATAGTACAATGCACTACGCGATACGCAGCATGCAACTAGACGAGATTAATGAATGCGTATAAGTAACAAACTGTCCAGTTAGATTTACAATTTCAGCGCGTAATTGCGTAACGCGTAACGCAGAGTGTATGAAATCGATTTAATATGCGATTAAACATGTGAAATGCGCTATCCGTTGCATTTTCGTTAAAATTTACAATTGGGCTACTTTTTCCGATTTTGGGCTACTTTTCACGAATATCTACCGCTACTTCAGCTGATTTTTTTTTGGCAACACTGATTAGGCCTAGACGACCACGGCAGCCATTACGGTTTGACAGTTCTCCCAATACAACGCATGTATTCTCGGTGGCTAAAATTAGCCACCGACTTTTTTGCTATTTGCCATCCCTTTTTTGTTGGATCACTCATGTATTATTGTTAACAATATTAGTGAGTATCTACTTAAGTGTTTGTTGATTGAAAAATATCAAAATGTGTATTTTGATCATGCATTTTTATATTTTAGGTGATTGTTTACATCAAAGTGATCATGAATTTTCACAAGTTTATGTTTGGTAAACTCCTTGACTACCATGGCCTATGGCTTTAGCAACTCACTAAGGTGTGCAAGAGCACATTTCACACATTTTTCATGATGTGAGTTGTTCAAAATGAGACTTCAAAAAATTTGCAAAATTAACCATTGTTCAATGACAATGGAGCTCCATATGTCTTACACGTGTATGACAGTACCAATTGTTTCCCAAGTGTAAGGAATTGCATAGAGTCACTTTCCAAAATGCTTGACTAGGCAACAAATATTCATCATTTTTTATCATGTATCAATTAATTTAATGTTTAATTTGCACCATACATAAAAGTTAAGATATTCATAATTCATTTTGTCATAATTGTTTTTCAAAAATGTTAAGTTTATTCCAAAAATTTTAGAGTTAAAAGTGGTAAGCTTACCTTAAA
>JXSR01S049557.1:0-15906 GCA_000969725.1 Ophiothrix spiculata
CTACCCAGCGTTCTTAGCAAGCGAAGACACGACTTTTATTGAGTTATCTCTATAATACGGTACATGTATATATATACTTGGTGCATCAGGGGAATCATAAACGAAAACGACGACCCCTGCCGCTTAATATCCAAAAAATGGAGTTGTCGTCATAATTTCATTTGAAGAATATATTCCTTGAAGTCAGTAGGATGAAATTGAATTTGGTTGAATTTGAACTTAATCTTATGTTGTTTCTTTACGTATTACAGTGTTATGTAGTGATGACTATCTTCTCTGTGACACAGGAAGTGGATGTACCAGTGATAGTTTAATTTCAAAAGATTTCAGCAAATTCCTCAACGAAATGTCGGATTGTGGTAATGTATAAAGAGTGATTCATAACTTGTTGTTATATCTCCTTATTTCCAATGTAATATAATATTGGTTTAAAGATAGACCAGGCAGCGATTGGATCGATTCGCTAAACCTCAGATGCATAATATAATACAGTCATTGAATGAGTTACTCACTTTTAACCTAACTGGTCTGTTTTCTGATTGCGTAATGTAAGGTAAAATATTGTTTTTTAATAATTTTTATTGAATTATACAAATGGACAATTTTGAAGAGAGAACTATAATAACAATTTTTGAAATTAAATTTCTATTCAGCTGCAATTAAAAATACACCTTAAAAGGTAAATGATAATGATAGAGTCAGATCAAAAAATTGAGAAAAAACATTATTGATAATGCCTTAAAGCTTAAAAACGTTTGGATGTGTAGTTTGATACAGAAAGTTCAGACAGAAAAATATTTGGTGAAAGTATTGATTTTATTCTTGATTTTGTATATAACGCTTTAAAACCGGAAATGCTAAAACAAAATCTATTAAAATAATTATTAAAGAAAAACTAATACAAAACATATATACAAGGAAGGTTAACGCTTAATATTCCTTACCTAGACAATTTTCTGATAAACATGATGAAAGGAATTAGCTAGGAAGTGAGGAATTTTTAAACAAACTTCACATGTTAAGAATTCTATTTTTTACATCTTAAGGTATCTTATGTGTTTGTTATTATAGACAAATGCTCTAATGATGACTTCTGGTGTTCCTCTGGCTATGGCTGTGTTAATCCATCTTTAGTTTGTGACGGAGTGCTTCATTGTTTAGACGGTTCCGATGAGTGGCGGTGTTGTAAGTAATTGCTCTTGCTTTAGCCCGAATCAAATATTTGGTGCCACAAGTTTTCGTTGTAAGATTATTTCTAATGGATTTTTCGAATCACGGGCGGAGGTTTTGTAATAAAAACCACAAAATGCTTGGCATCACATACATACATATGCGGTGACAAAGATTTTTCTTCACCAAGCGTCCGATTTTATTTGAAAACATTTATCCATTGATAACGAAGAGTAATTGCTTGAAATATTTGGTAAAGAGGAATTTTAGTAAATTGTGTTGATATTTCATATTTCTCGGTATAGCGCGTCATAGGTACCATGAACATTTTTTTTTTGCATTATCAAATACTTGAACCCAGAGTAGGTTTGTTCGAATCTGTAGTTACAAATTCGAAAATTTACGAAAAGAAAAAAGAAGGTTCAGCTCTAGGTGGTTATAGCATTGACATATAATTAAAACTTAACACTTAAGCTTTAGTAGAGTACTTAACAAAAAAATCCAACTACGTAATTTACTAAATGTATCTTTCCAGCTCCTAAAGAGTCTGTCATACCACAGAGTAAGGTCATACATACTAAAAGGCATTAAATCGAACCAATCTTTTTTTTTTTCACAGATGAGTGTGGAAGTACTGATTTTGCCGAGATGAGATTGGGCGATTATACCTATGTCACTTCCCCACACTACCCAGCGTTCTTAGCAAGCGAAGACACGACTTGTATTTGGCACTTCTACTCTCCTGATCCTGGTTATTATGAAGTATCAATTATTGCTGTCGATGTATGGGACCTGTACGTCGGAAGTGGTAGTAACACCAGCACCTATAAGACAATTGGACGATATTATTGGCATATTTTAAACTCATTGATTGTCCATGACAAGACAATGTGGGTAAAATATATTCTGTGGGCTGATTGGCCGGATGCTGGATTTTTCCTCAAAATAGAAAGGATGAAAAATAGACCACTTTCGTATATCCCATAATGCATCTTGAAAGTACCGCAAATACGGGACCTTGTGACGTGTCTTGCTCAGTCTGCCATATTTGAAGTTCTGCGCATTACGCACAACTCGACTGCGCAGGATACGTCACAAGGTCCCGTATTTGCGGTACTTTTAAGATGCATTAACCCTTGTCTTACCAACGTATATTTTGTAACGTTTGTTACTAACGGGGGGGGGGGGTGGTTACCACCCCCTATGAAATTGAAATTGGAGTGCTAAACGTTGCTTTGCTTTATACCATAGTATTATAGGGTAGGGTCTCCTCTATCCATTGATACCAAAATCCTGTAAATCGGCCAAGGCGTTACGTAATTATGACGTCATAAGTACTTCCGAGTCGGAAAAATCACGATTTTGGGCAAAAATGGCCACCAAATCGAATTTTTGCTGTAAAAGTTCTAAATATCGGAATTTTGTCGGGTTTTTTGCTTATAAAGAAGGGAAATGGTGTTTCTAATATGTTCTGTAAGTTTTAGGTGAATACCATGCAGATATTTTTCAAAATGGTGACTTGAAATTTTCTCAGGTGGCAACCACCCCCCCCTACCTTCCGACTTTGACGAGGTACCCTGACCCCCCTGAAGGTGGTACCTACGATTTTTTTTCGCTAAAATGACCGCAAAGGATAAACTTACAACTACTCAAAACCCCTAGGTCATATTCGTTTGCGTTTTTATGCGACAGGGAATCATCCGTTAGGGGGGGGGGGGTAACCCCCCACCCCCCCTTGGTAAGACAAGGGTTAAGGGACATACGAAAGTCGTCTATCAGCTAAGGCGCATGTAAGACACTATATCCTCAACATTTCGTATACTCTATAAACCTTGAAGTATGCAACAAGCAACCGATTAACGCAAATAAACCAATATGACCATACGAAGAAGTAAATTAGTCTGTATTTCTCGAATCATAACAACGTACCAAATCTGACTGAATATTCAAATGAGCTTATTTTCCATGTTTGCCAATTGTGGAAGCAACAAAATTAGCCCAAAATAATACTAAAATCATGACGAATCCATGTAAAATAATATAAATACGCAGTGATTTGGTCTTAGTCAATCCCAATCAATCATTACTAGTCTCTTACACAATACAAAACCACCAGTTCACAATGTTGTGGAATACAAGGGATATGCAATGGATCTCGTAACAGAGTCTGATTGCTTGTTGCATACTTCAAGGTTGATAGAGTATAGATATAAAACTTTTTTCGTAAGAACAGAGGAATAAAGTGTCTGTTGTGGTTGCTGATTACCTTAGTTTAGATGTCTTTTCAATAATGAGGATGCAAATTAACCCTAAGTGATGAAGACTTGCGTTTTCTGGTAATGGTATTTTGTGATGAAAATATGTGTTCTGTTCTTTGTTTCTAAATTTGATTGCACATCAGCTTTGTAATGCGTGACAGTCACAGATGTCTTTTTTTTTTTAAATATTGTTAACCATGATTGACCTAAATTCTAGTTTGTTAGCTTCTTTTTTAATTAAGAAATCAAACAAGATTGTTGCTGTTGTTAACCTATCTACTATCCTATCACATCCACTCATATTGCAGTTATCACCCACTGCACGCTACACCGCGACCTTTGCATTGCTAAACCAAGTCGGAGATATTTAACCAGGTTTAACAAGGCATTTGGGGTGTGTCTTACGTGTTTTTTCAATGGACTCGATCAGGTCCTTTAAATTATTGTTTGCTAATGAGTATGGTGTCATGAGAACGAAAATTTCATGATCTTGATTGACATGTGTGTACGAAGTTGATAGCTTAAAAATGAGAGCGTGGTGGGCCAATGAAAGTGGGCATGTCGAAACTCCTTGGCACAGGAAATTTACACCAGAAATAGCGTGGGAAATCCGAATGAGTTGACCGGGGTCTTGTTACAAAATGAACCTAGTCAGGCTTACCCTTTGGTCTTTTGAGTTCATAAAAATTATCACATGAAAGCTTAATAAATCAGGAACAAAATGGTAAATGTACGAACAAAAAACGGCTGGTTAGTTTTGATACAGCGATCTTGGTAAGTTATTATCCTATACCCAAAACACGGGAAGATATCTCGGGGTCATGCATCAATTACGAGCGTTGTGTGTTTATTGTATAGGAAATGTTGCTGATAACTGCAATATGTACCCTTACCCTACCCACAATACTAGAAGGACATACTATTCAGGCAGTTGGCATGTACGCCAACTTTCCAACAGTAATTATACCTACAGTATATCGACAGGTAGTTGACTCCACCTCACTAGCACTTTGAACTTTCCTGATCCCACAGTACCTTGGGCGCTACATATTTTAGGACACTTGGTTACCACTATGCCAGAACTCTTTGCAACAAGTGCTTTCCAAGACCAACGATTTGAGGATGTTTCATTAGGAAGTTAAAGAGACATACTGTTAGAAAGCTCCACACTGTTGAACTGAGATAATCCATCTTTAGCCAATATAATGTATCACTGAGCTATAACCGACGTGACTTTATTTGTATTTTTTAGTTTGTTTTCATTGCTTTTATTGTTTTCTTGTTTCGTTTTATTTTCAAAATGTCATTTCACTTTGTTATTTGAGTGCTTCCCTTTAACTTCTTCTTCTTTTAAGGGGTAGGTCGTTTATTTGCATGTACAGAGTTCTATTAACAAAATCCGAATTCATTGTTTTCATACAGACATCTCGTGCCGACCGACTGATTTTTCTTGCCATTCTGGTCATGGTTGCATAGACAAGAGTTTGGTTTGTGACGTCCATGAGCACTGTTATGACGGATCCGATGAGATTGATTGTGGTAAGATCTAAGTATTCGGCATTTGGTCCGCCTGCCATCTGGACACTACACATACCCGATTAGATCTGTGTACACCTTAGTTGCATTAATGAAGTCTTGATTTTTTCCTAGGCCTCAGATGTCCAACCAAGCATGAATGCAGAAAATTAGATCATAGGCAACCTTTCAAAACACGGAAGATGTGCTTTGGAAAGTACAGATTATGCGGGCCCACCTGTGGTTCTATAGACAAACTTGAGGAAACGGCAACTTGAAATAAACTTTAAGATATTGCTAGTATAATCTTTAAATTTTGAGAAACGTTTTCCCGGAATGGAATTCTAAATATCGAACATTTTTATTAATACGAAGAATTACGGTTAATTGAAGGGTAATAAAAGGGTGCAAGGCACAGAAAAAGGAAATGAATTGAAAAATATAAATGATGAAAAGGGTGGTTAATATTATAAATATGCAAATGTTGTCACATTGGTTTATTGCACTTGTTGATGTTGTTGTTTTTGTGTTTGTTGTCATCGTCGTTGTTTGTAAGAGCAAACTTTATTATTTGATTTCAGATTGGTGTGGCAATTCAGATGTTTTTCTTGAGGAGGGAAACATAACACGGCTGCATTCTCTTCCGCGATACCCATATCCATACTTTCAAAATGTGTCTTGCTTCTGGCTAATTAACGGCAAAGATGACAGCTATATAGTGGTTACCTTCATCAATTTTCGACTCAACCCAGATTATTCCTCGTTAAGTTTCGGTTACGGTCACAACATATCAGATGAGTCTACCGTTCTCAGCTTTGGGGGCTTTTCCGGAATCAATACACTGACGCTAAATTCTTCAAAAGCGTGGGTTGTATTTAGCGGTGGTGGATTGGACGGATGGGGTTTTGATATTAACATCGAATTAAAAGATAACTTTGGTAAGTAAAATTCAAAAGCCTGTTTGGAACGTTAAGTTTACACTAATTTGTTAGATTATTTAAAGATTGTTTTAATGATTTAATTCACTTTGGAAAAGTCTGAGAGGATGTGTGCTTCGCCAAAACAACTCAATTAAAATTATTTATATGATGCGTCGAAAACCACAATTCCAGTCAAAGGCTAATATTACTAGAGATAATTGACTCACCTCTGAAGCGTGTGAGTTGGTTAAGTCAGGTTTATGTTTGAACTGTTTCGAAACTAGAAGCTTATAGAACAAGATTCAGTCATTATTTATCATATCAAGATTTGTTCCAAATTGTATGTCTTACGTGAATCAATACGGTATTTTCTGTTCTTACGCCACCCGACAAAGAAGCAGCGTCGTGTGGCAAGTTTGGCATCTGGTTGTTTTTGAATTGTTATTTTATATGTAAATTTTGAATTTCAAAGGAACGAGATCCAACTTTAAGTGAATGAACTTCATCTGAAACAAGGAACCGGGAGTTTTTTCTCCCAGTTCCTTGTCTGAAACGCAGAATTGTTTGGGTCCTTTTTCTTTTCTTTTGCCTGTTTAAGTTGGTTGCAGAGATGGTGAATTTCTGTGTCACTCTGGCTACGGGTGCTTAGATCAGTCTTTAGTATGTGATTATCACACTCAGTGTCTTCATGGATCGGATGAGTTTGGATGTGGTAAGTACAGTTTCAAGTAGATTTTTCTAATGCACAATTATTTAATTATTTAATGATTTAAAACAGCTGCATCATTTTCCAATAGACTTTCCCTGCAGTTGTCTCCTGGTTTCATATTGCTTCATTAATTCAAAAAAAAAAAAAAAAAGGAATATTTGTCTTGATCCTTGTTACAGATGTCTGCGGTAATACCCAAATCATGTTGTCAACATTTAACTCGGAAGTGAATTTGACCTCACCGTTCTATCCAGACGAATATCCAGTTAATGTCATATGTACTTGGATGGTTTTTGTCGATGAAGATGTTATACCAAAGATTAGTTTCATAGACTGGGATCTGGGACCGACGAATGATGTGGTCATGTTTGGCACCATCGAAAGACAAGGTTTTTATGAACTTGATGGAAAACGTAGACCACCGGACTATATGCTGATAAACACAACAGTTGCAAAAATAATGTTTGATGCTTTTCGCTGGAATTATGGATATACAGGATTTTGGATTATTCTCTATCCTGCAGATAAAAATGGTAAATGTGTCTATCATGTCATTAGTACTCCACTTTTTTGATAATTATTAAAGTTGGTGTCATGATCGAATGTTTCATACTATGTTATTTACTTTTGATGAATGAAAATAACATTATGAAATTGATTTCTAGTTCTACAGGGTGTCCAAAAATTAACTCCCCATTTTCAAATGCTTATAACTTTAAAACTAGGATTCGCATGTCAACTATAGACATATGTATTGATAGAGGAAACTTGTAGAATTTTTTTGATACCAAACATTATGCAATCAGTAAACTTCTAAGATAGCAAGAAGGTCTAAAAGTTCAAAGTGGTTGAGCCAATATACCATACAGTGTTGATACTCTCCTGCCACTTCACTATGACGACATGAGGCCTCATACAGCTAAACTGTTTAGAATGGCTTTACAAAATTTTTTTTTCATGAACAATCATATTGCTCAAGACAAGGAAACCCTGGCCCTTTCACTCCGATGATTTAAGTCCATTCAATTACTTTTTTGGGTTATCTGAAGGACAGTACATCTCAACATCATGGACTACTCCTGACCTGAAACAGAACATCATCAGTGAAAACAGGAAGATCAAGAAGAACGCATGCACAAACGTCCAGAGCTTTGTCGTTAAAGTAAATTATTTTTTGAAATGTACAAGGAGGCATGTAGAACATATTCTGATATACTAGGCAGCCTAATCTGGGTAAGAAGGAGGTAATTTGATATGTCCCTGTGAGTGTTACTTTGAATGTGTAATAAGGAGTAATACTGTTGTGTACCATTTAAAGATGATCATAATGCGAGAGTTACGCTTTGACAGATAAAAAACATATTAATGAGCATTATGTAATTATTAAGACAAAACCGCAATCAAAAATCTTTGTATTAACATTGTAAAAGCTGTTTCGCTGAATTAGTCATTAACATGATCATGAATGATTCTCTTGTCTTCAAAGATTGCTTCCTCCTCTACATGTGACTTTCACATTTGTTTTTCTTCTGAGTATGAAAGAAGGCTTTTTACGTTTGACGTAATTTACGTTGAAAATGATTTTTAAAAGTAGCAATTATATCATGTTTGGTACCAAATTAATTCTACAAGTTTCCTCTATCAATACATATGTCTGTAGCTGCCATGCAAATCCTGGTTTTAAAGTTATAAGCATTTAAAAATGGGGAGTTAATTTTTGGACACACTGTAAATGTTTTTTATAATGCGAAACTTAAAAGTTTGTCTTTTATTTTAACTTTTTTACTTAATTAAAGTGTAACCGTAAAATACGATTTCTTTGCAGTGAGGAAAAATAATAAAGCTTCAAATGTTATCCAGGGCTTGGTTGTATGCACTTTGAATCAAAGACGCTAAATGGGCGATTTGGAGTTTGTTCTTTGTACTTCAAATCAAAGGGAGCAGTTATGAACTTGTAATTTGCTTACTAATAATTAAACAGATAATTTACATCTCTTTTTCTCAACAATATCACTAATATTTTACACTACCAGCAACCTGCAGTACGGAAAATATTGCATGTGAAATTGGCAGCGACGCCTTGCTGTGTCTTCATAGCTATCAGCGATGTGATGGTCTTGTGGATTGTCCTGATGAATCCGATGAATCTGATTGCGGTAGGTTATGTAACCCAAGGGAATAGACCACTTATCTTGAAAGTACTGTTAAGTGCGCGAAGGACCATATTTCTAAGTTGTACGCATGACGTCACTTGCGCACTAAGTTGTAATATGATCTATCGCACAGAAACTCCTGGATTTGTGGTACTTTCAATATGCATTTCGAGATACATACGAAAGTGGTCTATTGCATTGACATCGCATGTGGGTTGCATTTTTAGACATTTCGGTGAAGTGATCGGTAGGTTTTTTATTTAAGTTGAAAGCGCCCAATGTATCTAAACCGATTGCGTTTGGAACATTGCTTTGAAAAGCGCCTGATTTGATCAAAATATTGATTTAAATTGATTTATTTGAGGAAAACAGGTATTAATTTGATTAGAATCGATTAAATAATGATTAATTTGAGGGTTAAATTAAAAATACAAAAGGAAAATATAACTTCATCATTCAACAAACATATGGTAAGCGATAGCAACAAATGCAAAATATTAACACAATATGCATGTTATTTCAAACTTTGATACTTTATTGGCTTAGATTCTAAAATTATGCAAGTCCGTTTCAGAACACACCAACAAAATCGAGCATCACTGTTGATATTTTTACTACTGTAACCATTCTCTAACTTTGCTTAATTCTTAAAAGGAGAATGCGGTTCAAGGAATATCTATATTGGATCCGACGAAGAAATTGTGATACTTTCAACCCCGGGTTATCCAATGTCGTACCGCAATGATTTGATATGTGAATGGATTGTTAATTCTGCTGGAGATAGACAAGTTGTCCTCGACATCGTTGATTTTGAAATGGAAAACAAATATGACTATCTTATAGTTGGTAACGGCGATAATTCTGCTGTAAAAGCTTCAGTTATTGCCAGACTTACTGGTGAGAGTAAACTACGCACTGTGATATCTATAGAAGACAAGATGTGGCTGAAAGTTGCATCTGATCGGACTGGAACTAGACGAGGATTTGAGATTGACATTACAAGGACGACAAACACTCAAGGTGAATACACTTATCTTAAAAAGAATATACTGAAAATTTTAAAAATGTGCTGTAATTTTTGTAAAGGATTAAAATGTCTTTTGGGCTAAACTGTTTTATTTTCTTAAATTTAATTTGCAAATACTTCCTTTGGTACAATGGTGTTTGAAAAACATACCGAGGATGATGGTGGGTGTGTGTGTGTGTGTGTGTGTGTGTGTAGCGAGTGTTGTTGGACCTTTAAGGTCTCAGATATGTGTTTTAAACATTAATCTCTCGAAGATAAGCAGGTCAAACACCAAACGCCTTAGAGTATACATTCAAAATACATGATGATTGTAAAAACGTTTGCATTATGGGTCAGAAAGCTCCAAGCTTTGGTGTAGCTTACGAACATTTACAGTGTGCAAACTTCAATAGCCACTAAAATTGTATGTGTGTGTATTTCTCATGATAAATTGAGTCTGTATTATCTATATTAGCCTCATTGTTTCCTTAATCAGATATTTGCAAAGTGACCGATTTTGACTGTGGTAATGGCATCTGTGTATCTCTGTCTGCTGAATGTGATGGTTTCAATGATTGTATTAATCTAGCTGAAGAAACCCACTGCGGTAAGTGTATGAACATGGAAGGACGGTCGTTAACTTTAAAGGCAGGACTGCAATTTATTATCACTCCGGTAGCGGTGGCTGGTAGAAGGAAAACGCTGAGAAATTGCACTGTAGTAGTTTGTGATAACCAGCGTAACCATGGATAAATGATCTTTGAAATGTTAAAGTCAGCTTTCCAGCAGACCAAGACACTTTTAACGTTAAACTCTAGTATAGCGGTGATGTTTCGTGGTTGCTGACCGGACTTACTTTACTGCTATATTCAAACCGAAGCCTTTTCAATTTTGTCAAAAAAGTCGCGTGTTGACACTTGTGTACGTTCATTTTTTCTCTCTTATTACTATTTCCAGCAATATTTAAAAAGAAAATCGTAACATCTTAAGTTACCAAGACTATTGAACTCCATTAACCCAATGAAGCATTTATGATTTCAAATTGCACGGATACTTATTTTATATTATATCATGATTACAGTGATTTGAGCTGTGCAATAGTTTGTTCCATTGCACGGCATGAAACAAACCTGTGTGATATCATGATATAAAACAAATATTGAATGCCTATGCACGTGCAATAGTATACAAATATTGAATGCCTGAGAGTGCAATAGTACAAAATATATCATGAGGTCAAATTTGGATTTTTCTATTTCACGAGGCGTAGCCGAGTGAAATGGATCAGTCCAAATTTGACCGAATGATATATTTTGTACTATTGCACGTGCATAGGCATTCAATATTTGTTTTATATCATGATATCACACAGGTTTGTTTCATGCCGTACAATAGTACAAACTATTGCATGGCTCAAATCATTGTACTCATGATATAATACAAAATATATCATTCGGTCAAATTTGGACTGATCTATTTCACTCGGCTACGCCTCGTGAAATAGAAAAGTCCAAATTTGACCTCATGATATATTTTGTACTATTGCACTCTCAGGCATTAAATATTTGTATACCAGTCTATGTATAAGGCATTTTCATATTCCTATGTTTGGTCTTATTCATAGATTTACAGGGGAGATACCAGGCACGCCGGCATGGAGGCAAAATTGGGGGTATTCGGGTTTTTGCTGATAGCTTGCCGATGATGCATCGCACCTTGCCATAATGCGCGAATATTGATACACACACGCGCGCTTTGCGTGCAGGTTGGTGTATCATTCGCGTAAAGTATTATTTGCGCAGGTTGTCTCTAGGCGTAACCAAGTCTCGGCACTCGGGAATTGATTATAGCGGGAACCGAGTGGACCCGAATATTCCCAAATTTGAGCTCCATGGCTGACGACGCCATTACACGAGCTGATATACAAAGCCTGGTATCTCCCCTTTAGATCTATGGTCTTATTAAATGTCTTAAGTGAATTGCTTTGACACCAATGAAGTAATTACTTTGTTAAATGTTGTTTTTTTTTTCTCAGCTTATATAACATGCCCAGGTTCCTATTTATGCGATGAGTCCGACATATCTGATGTGCGCATGTGTGTACCAATGGATGAAGTATGTGATGGTCAAACACAATGTCCCGGTGTAGACGACGAAACCGAATGTGGTATGAATCAGATAAACTTGATAAACGCGTTGTAACATTGTGCAATGCAAAAGTAGTAGCTAAACCTCTAAAATGTTAAACTACTAAATCATTCAAGTAATCAATTATGTAATTAGGTTACAAATATGTCTTACAGTGTACTTTTAGAATAGGAAATACAGTTTTCAGAAAATATAAAACTTATTCATTATGTAGATGCACCGGTATAAAAGTAATCAAGGCCCCACTGGAATCAAAGTCCGTCTTCCATAGACCGTAACGCAATAAACCGTGAAACTAATGTTACATGGGAGTTGTTAGCCTATACTTTACTGTACAACTCAGGCAGTTAGATCCAATTAGTATTGTGAATTTGAGATAAACGTTTTAAATAACTGATTCCAAATCAGAAGTCATGTCCGAGAAAAGTGGCTTGTTTTATTTTTTTTATGCATAGAAAATCGGCACAGACTGTCGTTTCGACTATGCTCATGAAAATTCATAGATTTGAGACACAAATTTAAAAAGGCTCATAAACTCATCCAAGTAGATCATAATTCAAAACAATGTTGTACATAGATGTAAAAATGTTGTAAAAACATCCTGAAATCCAAACTAATTAAAATTTTGAGAAATATATGTAACAATTTATATAATTTCTACAATGATTATTTTATCTGAGTGAGGTCAAATTTAGTCTTTGCGTTTTGCTTAAAATCTGCGGTTCTGGACTTAATGTATTTTAGCCAATTGGTCAATAGCAAGCGACAACATTTCTTTATCAGGATTGCTAAACATTTTAAGATAATTCTTTGTAAAACACCGAGCACGTAATGAAATATGATGCTTGGTCCCATGAGGCCGCCATGAGGTCAAATAAGACATCAAATGTCTACGTAAAACATCACGTAACCCCGGAAGCGAACGATTAAGCGACACTTGCCTATTGTTAGATATATATTGTCAGAAACCAACGATTAATATACACAGCGCTCCGTGGCGAAGCGGTTAGGCAGTCTGCTTTTTGAATCTTGGGTCCCAGGTTCGAATCCTATCGGCGCTTTTCTTTCTTTTTTTTTCAAAGTATTATTTTTTCCCGTCGTATTAGAATGATTTTCCTTCAATAAATTACTTTTACAAAGGAATTAATTTAGATAAACATGATGAAAACTATACAATTTCCTTGCCCGTAAACGAACATATGTAAATAGTGCAATGGATGCCAGTCACCAGTCACTGCTTTCCACGTGCGGTAAATGACGTCATATTTGCCTAAATTGACCCAGACCTTCGAAACGTGTGACTTGTCGATTGCGATGTTCGTTGTGTATATCGGGATAATGAGATGACCGACATCGTGTCCCTTTCGAACGTTTAGTTGTAATGAATTTTCCCTCGATTTATTTTCTGTTTTAAATGTCTTACAAGCAAGATATATTTTTCAAATTTCATATATATGATGTCTGATATCTCATCTTGCAGTTTGTAAAAGCATTTTACATACAATTTTGTAAAACACGCTACACGTAACCAGATTTGACCTCAAGTTTTAAAAGCTTAAAATTGACATTTTTATAAAAATGTAATGAAATGAAATATGATTATTCTCCAATGTCAAAAATAGGCTTATCTTATTGAAAAAACTCTAAATATTTTCATCCATATCTTTATTTTCTATTTGCACTAACCCCCTTGTGATTATAGGGGTTCGAAGTCCGAACTATCCGACAGGTCACATCGAGAAAAAAAAATCTAGCGACCGAGTTGTCCTTGTATTCTCCCGGTATATACCCGGGAAATGAAAATTAAATTTCTCATTAAAAGCTCATTTGCATAGGCTCTGCTGCCTGACTGATTCCTAACAAACCTGGTTTAGTGTTCCCTTCACCCCCTCCACTACCACTACGTGGTAACACAAGGGCGTGGTTCCATTTTTACTTTTGCTTTCCGAAAAAGTAAAAATGTTTATTTTTAGCTGTACAAAATATTTATGTTTGTGTTCTATGATGGTGAATAAATAAATAATCTTGAATTTATCAACACATACCTTTACGAAAAATGTACGAAATATGTTACAGTTTTCTTTGTCTAAAGTAGCTTGCATGACATGCGTAACTGGATAATTGGCACGATATTTTGTTACAGATACAAAACGCTGTCCTAAGCAATGTAACTGCATGTACAGCAGCGACAATGATCTTGTTGTATCCTGTGTGGATGGGTGGACGGAGGACACACTACAAACTACATCCCTTGTTTCTTACTCTCTGTAAGTTGCTGCTTTATTGTATATAAAACATTATTGCCTGTTTTATTGTATTATATCTGTCACAAAAATGAAAATTTGAATCAATAATTCCATTACATTTGCTACCAATTGCTGTGTTGGTAGCAAATGTAGATGGTTAACAGCGGTGAAGTTGCTGTATCAAGCAGATATGATTATTTTTCTTCATCTTGTTTAGGCTTTTGCCAAGGAAATCCAACTTGGTACTTGGTACCAAGTAAGCTAAAGGAAGCATATCTTTAACAGGGCTCCAAGATGTTTTTAAATTCAGTTTTTGAATGCAGGAGGAAGACCGGAGTACCCGGAGAAAACCTGTGGAAGCGAACATGGACTAAAAACCAAATGCACATAAAGCGAACCCGGACCTCATTTGTGCAAGGCGAGGGAACTACCGCTACGCCAACTCGCTCCCCCAAGACATCCAAATTGGAGAGTTGAGCTTTCGATGCTCTAGCTGGTGTTATTTTCAAGAGCTCCTGTATTTCCTATAAGCTGTTCTGTTTTGATCATTTGCTCTCAATTATGTATTATGTAAATGCTATTTGAGTTACCATGTCTTTGATTTCAGTGAGCTAAGCGGGAAAAACGTATCTTCTTTGAATTCTGGTGATTTCAAAGGTCTCGGAAATTTGCGTCTGTTGTAAGTTTTTGAAACATATAGTCTTTGCAAAGGTAGAGTATAAATTACGTTTTCTTTTTCAATCAGTGTTCATCATATACTTTTGTTATTTCGATATGACCCTATATCTCTTAAAAGCAAGTTACAACATTTGATAAATAAGATCAGAAAAATATAAGATGTTCTCATTTAATGTATGTTTAATATAGCCAGCTCATTTTATGAAAGACTCGGCAATTGTAGCAAAGAATATATATTGTTTGTATTGGAATGGCGTCGGAACAGAAAAATGGTAGATTGCTGCAACTAGACGGCAGATGGATGTAGTTCTTCCTTGGGGTATCACTTATTGATCATTGACAAAACTTTTGCTTTTAATTAGTCCACTTTATTTCTGATAGTCTTTATCATTGTTATTTATCGTTTTTCAATGCTTCTTACCTTTTTAGATCAATAGCTCGAAATGGTTTAACGGCTTTAAAAGTCCGTACATTCGATGGTCTTTATAATCTAGTTTGGCTGTAAGTATCCAGTGTATTTACCAAAATAATGTTGATAAGCTAACACTACAATCTTCTGTAAAACTCGTTGGGACACTAATGCTATGCCAATAAAAAATGGTTGGCCATTTATGTAAAATTGCTTGTGCGATCTTATAGAAAACTTAAGTGTTACCGTTTACAAAACTTTTTTCAATCCCCCTCCTCTTGAATCAATGTTGAGCACACGTATGTCTAAAATACTCAACATTGATTTAAGGGAGCGGGGAGAGTGCTTAATGGCTCATTCACCGATAAAGTGTGCAACTTTGCCGTTTTGGTGTCGCTCATGTTCGTGTTACTTTTTTAACGTTGTTAAGCCTATTACAAATAATTTGAGTGGTCTAGTTGATACATTAGAGTCACATTAGTAACATGTGTGAAGTTAAACATTTTAGCATGCCAAGAAAGAAGATAACGATTAATCTGAAAATGAAAAATCGTTCCTTTCCCCATGTCGCCAGCCATACTTTTTATGTTTTATGTGCCCCCGTTCCTAAAATATTCGGGCATATCAAACGCAATGCACGCTCTTTAACAGCCTGTAATAGGTATTGATAATGACATATAAAGTTTAATTATAT
>JXSR01S049557.1:36650-51862 GCA_000969725.1 Ophiothrix spiculata
CATGTACGTTATTGCACTCCCAAAAAAGAATTTAAGTGTTGTGGAAGCAATGGTTTTTGATGTAAAATTGCACTTTAATTCTGTTTTGTGGTAAATATCAAATCAGACTTGTTAAACAATTGCCCTAATTTTGCTGTTTTGTAAAATTTGACATACTTTTTTAAATCATTCATTCCCCTTATAGTTCTAAATGTGACCAACCGTGAAGTTGTTTTCAACTTCCTGTGTAACAATTTTTACACCATTTCATCATTACAAAATTAAGTGTTTTCCTGGCTAGGTCTACTCTGTGACAGCAGACGATGCCATAAACGTGACATCCTGGTTAACCTAAAGCTAATTAGAAAATTGCAGTTTGAGCTGATTATACATTTCTTAATGTGTCAATTGTAAAATCATTCTCAGCATGGAATGACTTTGCAGTTTGACATCATTTCCATATATCCATTTCTTAAAACATCTCATAACTTGATTCACTTAGGCCTATACAAGCGTCGATGGGAGTCATGAACTTATTTATTTATTCTTTATTTGCCATAGTCGATAGAACAATACAAAAAATGGCCATGGCTAACCATAAACAGCAATAACCAGACAACAAAGTCGAGGAGCCAGGATAACCCATAAAGCTGACTGAATATGTTCACTTATTTTCCAATTTGATCTAGAACAAAAAGGTGCCTGCAAAAAATTTATAAAGACAAAAGGTCAAAAAGCCCAAAAGTCCCTACGGAAAAGATCGTCAGCTGTTGACGTCAACATAACGTCGAATCTTGGGATCGCAAAAAACAAGAACAATAACTCTACATGCATTACGTATTTTTGTTTGTTCGTCACAGGTAGGTTCAAGACTCTCACTGGTGCTTGCTTAAAACAAACCAATACAATATTCCATGAACAAAGCTACATAACATTATCTTTAACGCACCGGGCCACGACGTATCATACACAATTCACTTGATTGATTCTGATGATCTTGAAATATTGAAGAATCAAAAACTCTATCATGAAAACGCTATCAAAAAGCATCACGATTCTAATAAGATCCCAAGGTCTTCAAATTAAATGCTCATGTTTATCCACGATAATTTGAGAATTGCACAGGACGAATCACGAGAATCGTACATAGATCGATGGCTTAACCTTTCGTCAACATTTCTAACCAAAATCCCAGCTTCGTATGTTCAATAATACAAGCATTTCATTCGAAATCTTAATGTTCTTTAATACTCTCAGCGACGTTAATCAACATCTTGATATAACTAAACAACTTCTCACCTTATGACTACATCTGCATTTAGACTAATATATACAATAAATTTATTTTAAGTCTTAGTATCCTAATGGAACCACCAATTTATCATTACACAAAACCATTTCTTATATCGTAACACGATGGTAAGTTTATAGAAAAATATTTTAATCATGTCAATACATCTATATAATAATACTCAATGTCTGTCTGTCTGTCTGTCTGTCTGTCTGTGTATCTATTTTCTCGTAGACAGTGGGTCGCACGCTCCTGAAACTTGGTGCGTGGGTGCAACTTGGTCTGAGGAGGATCGAGTTCGCGTTTTCTAGGGGGTCCAGTAAGGTCATCCAAGGTCAAAGGTCATATAGACGTCAAATGTTAAAATTGTCCAAAAAGTTGACCTGAGGTCATCCCAGGTAATTTTAGAGGTCACGGTATTAACTCCTGAACCCTTGACCCTACCTGGACCAAACTTGGACCATGAATAGCAATTGGCCCCCTCCGTAATATAGGGGTGGTCCGATGGGGGTCATCCAAGGTCAAAGGTCAATCTGAGGTCAAAGCTTGAAATTGTCCAAAAAGTTGACCTGAGGTCATCCCAGGTCATTTTGAGGTCACAGCCATAACTCCTGAACCCTTGACCCTACCTGGACCAAACTTGGACCATGAATAGCAATTGGTCCCCTTGAACCATGGACAGCCCTTTGCTCAAGGTCAAGGTCAAAAGGTCATTTCCAAGGTCAAATGCAAAAAATTCATCCAAGGTCATCTGAGGTCATTTCAAGGTGACCACAACAACTGTGTGCGGGCCCTCTGTCCATCTATTTCCTCGGAGATGGTGGGTCGCACGCTCCTGAAACTTGATGGGTGGATGCAACTTGGTCCGAGGAGGATCGAGTTTGCGTTTTTGAGGGGGTCCGGTGAGGTCATCTAAGGTCAAAGGTCATCTAGAGGTCAAAGGTCATCTAGAGGTCAAATCTTGAAATTGTCCAAAAAGTTGACCTGAGGTCATCCCGGGTCATTTAGAGGTCACGGTCTTAACTCCTGAACCCTTGACCCTACCTGGACCAAACATGGACCATGAATAGCAATTGGCCCCCTGTGTATTATAGGGGTGGTCCAGTGGGGGTCATCCAAGGTCAAAGGTCAATCTGAAGTCAAATCTTAAAATAGTCCAAAAAGTAGACCTGAGGTCATCCCAGGTCATTTCGAGGTCACGGCCATAACTCCTGAACCGTTGACCCCACCTGGACCAAACTCGGACCATGAACAACAATTGGTCCCCTTGAACCATCGACAGTTCTTTTCTCAAGGTCAAGGTCAAAAGGTCATTTCAAAGTCAAACACAAAATGTTCAAAAAAATCATCCAAGGTCATCCACGATGTTATAAATAAGGACGTCCTCTGCCACGACTACCTTAAACTCAACCTTGCTGAATAAGCTTTTACACCTCCTGTATTGTGTCTATAAATATGACCAAAGTATTGCAAGTTTCTGCTGTTAATGTTCCTTATCAATGTAAGCTCAGATAAAGCGCCCAGTTGTTGTTTCTCTTATCCCTTCAAGACACTCTTAAAAGTCACCTATAGCACCACATCTCAAAAGCATCGACTCGTTCCTAACATTTTTGTTTTTGCTAATGACTCACTCCCATATGTGGTGAGGGAGAAACCAATTGCTTTAAGAAAGCGTACCTTGAGATCCATAAGCAACCATTTGGTCTTCCATATATTTGTCATATTCTGCAGCGTCTTCTGGACTATTACTAGTCTACGTTTGATCTCTGTTGAACTTTCACTCTCGGTGTTGATACGTGACCCAAAGAATTCAAACTGGTGCACCACTTCAATTTTCTGGCCATCCAGTAATAAATCAGAACCAGTGTCATCTTAGTCCTATTATCTTTTGTCTTTTTGGTGTTCAATCTGTCAATAGAAGACCTTTTTTACACTTGCTTCTTTAACACGGCATAGGGGGATTCATTATGGGAAGTTCTTGTCAACTGCTGTTAAAAGTGTGGTATTATCAGCGTATCTTAAGTTGTTAACTTTGACTCCAGCAAATTCAACTCCACCTTCAAAAACCTCCAATGCTTCAATTCTTATCTTATAATATCTTCAGAATACACATTGTACACATTGAAGAAGCTAGGTGACGTTAATATGTATCCTTGTCGTACTTCTCGGCCTGTGCTGAACCTCTCTATATCACCAGTTGATGTTCTAACTGCAGATGGTTGATCTTCATACAATCAGCATGCATGGTCGATTATGCGCTTTGGATATCCATTTACTCCCACACTTCATTGTGGCTGACTCAGTCGAAGGCCTTCGAGTAGTCTATGAAGCACATGTATAGGGGAAGTCTGTGTACTTTGCATTTCTAAGACACATTCCTGATATCAACAATTTGATTCCTAGTTCCTCTTCCCTCTCTGAAACCAGCCTGCATGATGGAATTCTCCTGGTCTTCTAGCTTAAACTTGATTCTGTTATGTCAAGCCAGAGTAGCACTAATACTGGGCTGATGGTATGGTGGTTAGAGCACTCCTTTAGATTTCTATTTTTGGTAGAGACCCTACACCAGTATTTTAGAAGATCAATACTTTCATCACCTGTGGCCTAAGCTTCCACATGATGAACTCATGGTCTCTTCCATGCTCATACAAAAGTACCAACCTGGATAGCCAGAAATGGCTAATCTAGGCATGCTGGCTGATCTGCAAACGACGCTTTTCTACTTTTAATTGAAGTGATGTTTGATCTGGATGGTTTTGGATGAGAGAGACTGCCTTCTCCAGTGCATATCTGACTCATTCAATAGTAGTAGTTACCCCTCTTTATACCAGGATCTGTTGGTAATGGTGACATAAACCAACTTGCCAATCCTTACCACTTATTCCCCAACAGAACCCTTTATCAGGAGCCCACTGGGAAGGCCTTGCACTGCTGAAACATCTTGAATAGTGCAAGATCCGTACATGGTCAAGCTGGTAACAAAGTCCTGTTCTTACTTAAGGAAACATAGGGTATTCATCTTCAAGTGGTTTGGTAGTTGCAATGCGATAAGCGATTGTATATAAGCGATTAACCACCCGAAAACTTCAGACACAGCTTTGTGTTTCTGGTTAACAGGTCATAGGTTGAAAGTGCTGATTTTAATCAGCGTCTTTCTGATGAAATTCTTGTTAAATTGAAAATAAAAGGCGATTGAAAAGTAGTATAAACCATTTATATCCGACTCCTACTTGTAAACATTTCAACTCCCATCCTTGTTTGTCCTAAGTGTATCAGCCCAGAATACTGGTACTTCAGGGTTTTATCGAAACTGGCAAGAACAGTGACGGTTCCTTGCTTCTATGATTGTTAGAAGATACCAACCTCCTTGATGCCACGACAATGGCAAAACATAGCAGGACATTTGTTTTGCCTTATCCCAAACTGCAGAGTCATCAAACGTTCTTGTTAGTTGATTGGTGTTTACTTGTTCCTGGCAAATGATGCATTTCTTACCACTGTCAGTTTTACAGAATATAGGCCTAGTGCTAGTGACAATTGGCATATGGCGGGCCTAATAACAGAATCTTGCTGATGTCAATTTCTTGTGCCTGGTTATATCTTCTTGTGCTTATGGAGGTCATATCAGTGATATAGCTGGACAAGCAATTTGAATTGAAAATATATTCTCATGTTTGTACTATATGATCAGGTTTCGGCACCGCTATTATAGAGCTGATCCACTCTGTCGGATCATCAACCTTAGCTATGAGTTTAAAAAGGCGGGCATGTTGTCTAGGCTTTGTGTCATCATTCACAGTTACGTTGTATTCCAAGACCCTGAAACATTTCATCACTTCAACCTCGTTGAATATTCGTGGATTTTGTGGTAGCTGTTCCTCTGATATTTGGTCCATATTATGGTCTTCTGAATTGTCTGGATATATCTGTACTCTGGTGGTTTTAATCGATTGCAAGTATCCCGGTATAATAGGGATCGCAGTCCCCTGGTCTTACTGTCCGGGTCGTACAGTATGGGCTAACAACTCTCACGAAACATTAGTTTCACACTTTATTCCATTTTGGTCTATGAAAGGTGGACTTTGATTCCATGAGGACCTTGATTACTTTTACACGTATTGTTTAGGCGTGTAATAATAAACTGCAGCTTAATTACATTCTGACCTCACTGTATACTTTATAACTCGCAATGAACTGTTGGTACTTTCACCGCACTGTCTATTTAAAAGACGATATTAGTAATACTTTCGGTGGTGGCTTGATACGTAGTTGTTGATACGATTGTAGTATTTCTGTCGCATTAAGTTGATTTCTGTCCCCGTATCTACTTTGTTGGTATCTTGTTACCTTGTATTATATATTAATGGAAATATCCATTCATTTTTTCATATAGAAACCGTAACTTCATCGATGAATAAGTCATCCAAGTTTTCAATGTTCTAAAATGTTCACTGGTTGCTATGTCAGCTGCTTTCACATTAGTAACTACATTTGAGCACATTTTATCAAAGTGGATTTGTTTTGCACATAACATGTGGCTCCATTTGCGGATACCTCCTTTTGTAATGGAAATATCTACACGTCCTGTAAACTTTACTTTCTTTGTCTTTTGATGAGACCTGTTTTTCTAGTTTAACTTTTATGAGATGATGGTCATTATTTGGGTCGTCCTCTTCTTCTAATGAGATCAACATCTGTCGCATTGTTTTCACCAGCTTGCTCCTTTTCTACTGTTTTCACATTTTGATAACTGATCGTTTCTTTTCACACTTATCAAGAAATTTTCAAGAGGTTTTCACCTAATATGAGTCGCGCTCGTAATAAGGAGTTTGTCATTCTTAATATAGCAATTTTCCTAAGTGATGCCTCCAAATTAAGGTTTATCTGCTAAAATCTAAACTCTCTTTCATAACGTTCAATGTTTTCATCCAGGTTCTGTTTTGCGCCACTCTATATTCAGAGTGCAGGGTCAGTGACGCTCTGCATATATCTTCTTCCTCTGAAGGTCAGCTAGGTTACCGCAATCGTGACTGTAATTGCCATGCTATTTAATACGAAGGTTCATGTCATATCTTTTGTAATGATATACCGCCCTGTTCTTTTATAACCAATGTCTGTATTTGAAAAGATATAAAATTGTGTTACGTTGTCGACACAAAAAGAACACAGAGCACGCGAATTTCTCTGATTTGTCTTGTAAGGGCAGAATATCTCAAACGGCATTAAGATATGAGTCAAGCATGTAAATAGGAATAGAAAAGTATGTAGCGTAAGTATTATTTTTCATCTGCAGGTTTCTCTTATTTTTTAATTTCCATGTCATTTATGATTTGCGGAGGTCGTCCAAGGCTTCTTGCTTTGTAATTGCATTCCATGATTCAGGAACGTCAGGTAGCTTGCATTTGTATAGATCTTTTAGTTCATGTTTGTAGGTAGCCATAAACCACATCCAATATTTTGACACGCTGTTGGTGGCATCGGGAGTTATATCCCAATCCACCTTGCATATCTTGTACTCCCTATAGTAGTGAAAAACGTCATCTTCAGCCTTGTTTGTGCCGTCATCTTCAGCCTCGTTTGTGCACTTGCTACATCTAAAGCTTAGGTTTTTGCATTGAACTGAGTACATGCAGGTTTCAGTCGATAGCTGGTCTTTGGAGTGTTTGGCACCTTCAAACTCGCCTTCATTCATCCAGTGTGTTCCTCCTACTCCCTTGGGTCTATGCTGCAAACACGTATGGCATTTTTCGGATGAAGAATAATGACCATTTATGCTATCTGTACAGGGCTCGTTACAAAATGGACATTGTTCAGGGCATCCCCATATCTTGTCAAAAATTTGATGTGACAGCGGGTTTCTACCCCAATCAATGGATTCTTCTGTCTTATATTTGAAGGCATTTACTAAGTAAGCTCTGACATTTGTATCAAGTTCGTCTAGAATGATTTTTTGCAGATTGTTGAAATCTCCAACCTTTCGAGCACCCACGAGGTTCAATGAACTGACTGGGACTGCTATGTCCTTTGAGACTCTCTGGCAGAAGTGGTCAATCCATGATGCCATCATCTCGTGTCCTTGTCCATGAGCGTCTCTGGTTGCATATTTAACACTCTCAATAACACACCCCATGATCCTCATAATGTGGATGTTTGCTATTTCTGCATATCTGGACACACCACGTTCATTTGGAGTCGAAAATATCTTCTCATGTGTGTATCGGGTGACCCATCCTAAGGCAAATTCTTTAGCATTTCTTATATAAGACGCATAGTCATTGAAATTGCCTTTGCAAGCCAGGTCATCCATGATTTTCATAATCAGGTAATACTTGGTCATCAGGAAATCTCTCAGAACTTCTTCAATACATTGTTGTGGCGTTTTTACATTTACTGCCTCATAAATCACCCCCTTTAGCTGGGTACATAGGAGGTCAGCTGCCATAACTTCTTCAGTGCTCTGTTTCACCATATTCTCGAAAAGACTCCAGACCGTGTTCTTGTACGCATCAAGCTTGGCCATTATTCCGTGCTTTTTGGTGTATTCACGCTGTATTGAGTTGAAAACTCGGACGCAGTAACGGCTCACATGAACTGCTAGTTTAACATAGTATGCTTGGCGGATTGTGAAAGTGCAGTGCTTAGATTTTGCACCCCGGTTGTAAGTCTCAAGTTTCTTCACGATTTTTTGTATGATATTGGTGGCATGTAGACTTAAAGACTTAGCATCATGAATGGTTAGCTTTCTTAAGTAGGCGCTTACTTCTTGTAAAATGGTTTCTGTCAGTGCAACCGTCTTACGTTCAGCTTGTTTTTCTTGGTCTTTGGAAAAACCAACTTTGTTTTTCAAATAACCCATAAACCATCCATCTTCGTTTTTTTTAATTTCTTCTCTCAAGCTGATGTGATCTCTTGGTGTAATATCTTCTAAGGTTATACTGCCTTCCAAGAATGTACCACATGGTGGAGAATCCAGAGGTGAACGTCCTAATTCATATCGAAGAACGTGACTTTGAGAGTCAAACTTGTCGAAAAGGATCTTTTCAATCATTATCGTTGGCTCTATTTTCTGCTCCTTGTCCTTACTGTTCAGTGATATCTCTTCTACCAGATCTTTCCACATGGAGTCAAACTGTTTTTGCAGTTCAGAACTAGTAACCTCCTTGCCTTTAAATTCCTTTGCCAATTCCACAGCTTTTCTAATGACATGCTCTTTATGATCTGCCCGCTTCAGTTTTTGCTTCATTTCCACTGTCCGGTATTCTTTGATCGACAGTAGATCTGTTTTGCCTTCATTTAGGTGCTGTTGAATTGCAACTTTAAGTCGATTTAGCTGCCGCCATCCGATTAGCTGGTCTTTCAAGTTGTTCTTCTCGAAGTAAGAATCAAGGAAAGATTCTATCTCTACGGCCTTTTTTGCTAGAACGTCAGAGAGCTCTTCAGTGAGGAAACTAAAGGAATGATTTAATTCATCAATAGTTTCAGTCATCTTTAACTTGATTTCTGCCTTTTCTAACCAGGATTTCTTACTTTTCTGCAATTCAAACTCAAGGCTGAAGTATTCTGTTTGCAAACCGGTGTAGGCTTTCATCTCGAGATTGTTGCGAAAGCTGAATACAAAATCATCGGCGAGCACACCATTCCATAGATCTTCAAGGCGAATAGACAAATCTGATGCTGTTAGAAATGTTGTCTTTCCTCTAATGATGTCACTCAGAAGGAATTGCTTGACAGTACTAATCTTTTCACTGTAGCTGGGTTTTGCAGGAGCCATCGGTGGATCACCATTCCACAAATCAGAAATGTACCAGACATGTTTTTGGACATCGAAGTTGATGATCTGGGCAAAACTGTGAATATTTGCAATTTTCTCAGTTTCTGCTGCTTCTTTCGCCATATCATCCAAATCTTCCAGTAATTTCTGACAACCTTGCATCAATTGTACCTCTGCATTGGCATCTGAAACATTCTGATGGATAAACAAGCAACTTCTGCGGTCTTCTGTGAGTTTGCTGACCAAATTCATCCGTAGGAAGGCATGGACTGCAATCTGTAGAGTTTCTTTCATTTCAGCGGTGTTTTCTCCTTTGATGTTAACCAAGGTTACATCTCCTAGACCGATCACTAGGGTTGCAAGTTCGTTATCATGCTCAAGCTTCTGTTGTCCAAGTTCAGGTGCCCGGAGGCCCTCTGTATCTACAATAACAATGTAATCAAACGGCAGCTCAGCACTGTCATCCACTGAGATGAGTTGCATGTACGCTCCTCTTGTGCATCTACCTGCACTGACGGCGAACTTCAGTCCAAACATTGTGTTCAGAAGCGTTGACTTCCCAGAGCTCTGAATTCCCAAGACTGAGAGAACAAATAGTCTTTTACTTCCAACAATGTTCCCGAGCTTTTTCAGTACCGCTTTTACCCATACGATAGGAACGCTTGAAGCATCTCCATCTATCAACTCCAAAGGAATGCCCTTTGTTAGTAGTTTGGCAGCTATTTCGGGTAGAAACTCTATGATTTGTTTGGTACCTTCTCTCAGACTCCTGCTCTCCTTCAACGCTTCGTATACTTGTCCTAGTTCTCTAAAAAGGTTTTCCAATCCAAGTGATGCCCTAGCGAGCTGTTGTTCTGCATCATCCACTTGTAATTTTAATGTGTTCATAGCTGCCTTATCCTGTATCTTCTTGGCGTCCTGAAATTTTCCCCAAAGAGTATGATACTGCCTGCGCAAATCGGGCAAATAAGTTCTTGCCTTTTCATCTAATGATATGCTCATCCACTTAAGAAAATACAAAACAGTATTATAGTCACTCTGCAAACCGGTCATAAAGTCCTTTACGAAGGGTGTGCGTCCATTGTCACCTCTTTCTGTCTGTTTTTTACGAAGACGGTCCATCTGTTGTTTCAATTTCTCAGCTTCATTTGCCGATGACGATTGGGTCCCCTTTGCACTTGTTCTATGTTGCTTCTTTTGTAACTTGCAATATTCCAGCCATTCGGTACCTTGAAGTGGAAGTAAGATACTTTTGCAGTCAGCAAGATGTCTTCCTTTCATATGGCTGATTACTTTTCTTGCTAGGTCTCTACCTTCTAGGCAAGCAGCATCATCCCATTCATCTACGACGATCCCCTTTTTCTTTGCAAGTTGTGCACATTCGTTCAGCGTGTTTAGTTTCTTGTCAGAACTCCGACCAATAGCATCCAAGAGCCGTTGTCTTGCTTCAGTCTTGATCTCACTTGCGTTCTTCCGATTACTTTTAATGATAAGGACCGATTTCAGAAAATCTTCACCAAGTGCATCAGCACAAGCTTTTAGTTCTTGTGTATTTTCAATGATCAGAAAAAGGATGATCTGTGCCCCACTGTCTTGAATCTGTTTGCATGCTTTAGTGTTTTCGGTTCTTCCAATGTCTTGAGCAGAAACAATAACAAACACCACAGAAGAAATTTCCTGCAAAAATTTCATCTGCATCTCCATTAATGAGGCATCTCCTCTCAGATTGAGAAACATCGTTGTGCCTGGTAGGTGTTCCTTCTCTTTACCTCCTGTTATGAACCAGGAACATTCCACTAAACCATCGGTCAATCTTCTGGGTGTGGTGCCGTTGTTGCAATCGTGGTGGGAAAAGGTGTCGTGACTATCATCACTAAGGATGTCATTCATAAGCTTGGACTTGGATTTCGGTGGCCTTCCCAATCTGACAAAGGTCACTATCGGTAAAGGGGTTTCTGTTACTTGAGCCGCTATAATTCCTTTTTGCTCGGTATTCTTCTCAACTGCTATTGTTCTGAGCGCCCATAATGACATAGCAAGACTCTCTGATCCTTGTGGATACAGAAAAGGGATTCCTAGTTTGCAGATAAACAACTTTTCTGCAATTGTCTGTTTCAACATATTATCACAACATGTGAATATGGCTACAAGGACGTCTAAAGTATTCAAATTGGTTGAATCATCTTCATCGGTAATGTTTTGAAGAAAATCTTCCATGTCAAAGCCATCTTTTTTCTGAGTCTTCCCTTCTGATGTATTGATCAAGGCCCAAACTTCGTCCCTTGCATGAAAATCTATCATCAAAAGTTTTTGGATTATCATCCAAGGAATGTCAACCAACTTGGTTTGATTATCAGTCTTTTTTATGGTAATTACATCCAATGTAGACAGTGTTGATGGATAGTAATTGTTTAAACCTAACAAGGTTAGGATTTCTTCTAAAGGAACTACAGGATGTTGTTCCTGACTATCAGCTTTACCTATCTGTGTCGAGAAAAAAAGTTCATCAGCTCCACCTGTCTGTGCCGAGAAAAAAGGTTCATCACCTTCATCTGTCTGTGCCGAGAGAAAACGTTCATCAACTTCATCTGTCTGTGGCGAGAGAAGACGTTCATCAACTTCATCTCTCTGTGGCGAGAGAAAACGTTCATCAACTTTACCTGTCGGTGTCGAGAAAACACGTTCGCTTGTCTCTACTGATAGTTGCTGCGTTTCTTGAATATCTGTTTCCTGATGTGCCGGGACAGTAGCTTTGAAAGGTTCGATTAGTCCTAGCTGTGGCTCTTGTCTCTCTTGTCCCTTATATGCTTGGAATAAAAGCTCGCGGGACTCGATTGGTCTTTGCCTTGGCTCTTGACTGTCTGTTGTCTGATATGGTTGAAGCCAGTTTTTGTGGGATGCGATTGGTCCTGGGTGTGCTTGGACTGCGTGCTCACCGTACTCAATTGGTTCTGCCTTTGGCTCTTGTCTGCCTTCCCGATATACTTGGCCTACGGGTACACGGGGCTGGAGTGGTCTTTGATGTGTCTCTAGTCTGTCTGCTTTCTGGCGTGCTTGGACTATGGGTTGGCGAGATTCTTTCTTTCGTCTTTGTAATTCCTCTTGTGCTACGACTACAGGCTCGTTGTTTGATTCTCTAAACCATTCGTGTGTGTCTTTTTTATATTGTCTTGGAACTATGTCAATTATATTGGATGCTTGCATCAGAGACGGGTGAATAATTCCTAAACATTGTCCGAGTGTTTTTTTCTCCCATTCATAATTAACATAATCCTCTAGCATCGTTAGTTGGCCTACATTTATATTTGAAATCTGTTCAATCCGGATGATACCGAGCTGGGTCTTCAAAACATGAGCCCAGTATTTTCCGTTTAAGCCTGAAGAGTTCAACAGTTCAACAATCCTTACCTCATCTGCCCTTGTCATTCGACTAGATGTTAATACCTTTTTGATTCCAAGTATCTTCCTCAAACATTCTTCCTCCCATCTATGTCTGAGTGATTCCTTTAGGATTTCTAGATCTGATTCGTCAAGGTATTCGATTTGTTGCAATTGAGTGACATCGAGCTTTGTCTTAAAAACTTCTGCCCAGTATCTTGCCTCCAGACCGGCTTTACTTAACTCTGTAGCTAAATCTTTATCGATGGCTGTCACTGAAAATAACAAAAAAAAACCGAATCATAGTTGATGTGTGTTACGCTTAATCGGATACCAGGTGTGCAGCATTCTTCATCGTGTGTCCTCGTTTTTGTCCACATACTACGTTACACGTTACGCTAATTGGGGCCATGTTTTGTACTCAGTGTCATCTCTGTTACTCTGTGAATAACATTTCAAGAAAAGTTTAACTTTAATGCTTACGAGCGCCAGCTACCAGGTAAACTCAAGTCACAAAATGCTGTATGCAGTAACACACTACACACCCGAAGTGAGCGCTCGCCCTCATGGCCTGGGTCCAATGGCCCGCATAAGGGCCCCTGGTGGGGTCCAGGGGCAAAACCCCGGTGGGGGTGGAGGGGGCGAAGCCCCCCGAAGCCAGAGTGCTTCTACACACTTTGAACGACAGGAGAGGTCATTTCCAGGGGCAAAATACTTATTTTAATATCTTTCTTCCTTTCCCTTTTCTTTCCCCCTTTTCTTTTCTCTTTCCCTTCTTTCCCTTTTTCTTTCCCTTTTCTCCTTCCTTTATTTTTTCCTTCTTCCTTTTCTTCTCCTTCCTTTTTTCTCCTTACCTTTTCTTTTTCTCCTCGTTTTCCTTGCCCCCTATATTTTTCTCCCAGGTCTTCAAAATTTTTCCAAAAAATTTCCAAGGTGGGCAAAGAGCCCACCTTGCCCACCCCTGGCTACGCCACTGATTATTGGTATCTATATTATCTTTTAAAAGTCAGGGCATCTCTTGCATAATGACACAGGTAGAGCATATTTCTGATTAGGTAAGGACAAGGATCCTCTCAGGAATAAGTGTAATCCCTGCATACATTGGAGTTGATCTGAAGAATATTTGTAGGCCTATGTATTTACTGTGGGCCAATCAATTTGATTAGTTGTACAGCAAAGACCATTGGTATATTATTTCCAAAAGCTGTAAACAGTGTAATCAGCATGAAAGGGTTGAATGTGGTTCAGAGGATATGAAAAGAATTGATACGTGGATCAATGTAACATGATTCAATACGTCGGGACAGTTGTGACGTCATAATTTATGCACATCACCCAACACGTGCGTTTTGGACCCAAACAAACGGTGTGACCATATTTACAACACGTTAAGTCTATGGAGAAAAAAGTCCGACTCCGATTTTATACCATAACTTTCGTCTAAAACAAAAATAAGGGAAAACATGCCGGTCCGTTATATGCTGAAGGTTGTGATTAAAAGCCAGAACGGGACCCCTGTCGTTATTTTCGTCTTCCAGCCGAGAAAAATCACTCTGAATTGTATGTTTACGTGTGCCTATTGTGTTAATATTACGTATGTGTTGTATTACGTATGATTAGTGGACATGATCATTTGTTTGGGTCCAAAACACACGTGTTGGGTGATGTGCATAAATTATGACGTCACAACTGTCCCGACGTATTGAATCATGTTACATTGATCCACGTATCAATTCTTTTCATATCCTCTGAACAACATTTGAAATTTCATCATCATCAAAATGTATCTGCACAATAAGATTTAAATGTTCAAACCATGGTTCGTAAAGGTAATGAAATTGTATAACCATGATATAATTTATAATCAGTGAAGAAAATATTAAGGATTGTATTTGCAGTATACTTATAGTAATCAATAAACGATAGCAAACATGTTCAAAGATTTTGCATCAAATCAGATAATCAGATCCAAAACTTTTGATAAGGTGCTCTGGCTTATAAAATCTAGGCTACTATAGTAAGGTGACAATGGGTACTTTTACAGTCACCAACTGACATATCTTACTGTACAGTAGTACATATAATTATATATCATATACTATTTTACCAGACTAAGATGTTCTTTAAATGATATTACAATGTAAAATGTATGTTTCGATTTGATATAAATAGGGTCGGACACTATACCAGTTGGGTTGTTTTAATCAAAAAATATTATTGGTATTCATTTGTTTTTATCCATTAAGCAACATTTTGATAATAGTTTGTCACAAAACATAAGCAATAAAAAATCTGAAAGTTCTTACTTATTTTCTTCTTCACACTTTTGTCTTTGTAAAGACCTTGCTTTTCATCCTTAATTCCAATTTTTTCTTCTTCCGCTTTGACCAAATCATAAAGATCTTGCCTCTCATCCTTAAGGGCCTTCATGAACTCCATGTAGGATGAGACAGGAGAAAAGGCCAGTATGTTAAGAAGTGTTGCCACCTGGTCCTGGTTTGTAACCTTCTTTCGAATCTTCGTTACATCATTCTGTTTCAGTGTCCCTTTGCTATATAACGTTAAGAGAATATTGTCCAGGCGAAGGTTATTACATAGGAGTATCGTTGATTTGGCGAGCGTGCTCTGCATACGGTCCAGGGTTATTTCCCTTTTTAAAAAAAATACAAAAGCAACAATTAAACGTACGAAAATTAATAATTGACTATACACTCCCGGTCAAAAGTCTTTGCGCACCTGTTACATCGGACATAACAGCCTTTTTTATATCAAATTATCCAATATTTTCGTTAA
>JXSR01S049557.1:52897-64499 GCA_000969725.1 Ophiothrix spiculata
AGAGTTTGATTTATCAATGTTAGATAAATATAGCATGTACACGAACAAGATTTTAACGAAAATATTGTATAATTTGATATAATCAAGGCTATTATGTCTGATGTTACAGGTGCGCAAAGACTTTTGACCGGGAGTGTATATAGTAGGGTACCAATGACAATAATTTTGGTGTCAAATTTTAGGTTTCGTGGGTTGCCAAATACAATGGTATCAAAAGTGATCCATTTAATGCTTTTACCATTACCAAAAATCCAATATGGCCGCCAAAATAATGCAATTTTCTTTGATTAAATTGCAAATAAATGTATAATCATTATAGGCAAACAATAGAAATGAGCAGATTGAGTTACAACATGATCACTATTCTCAAATTATGTCAGTTACATGTTTTAAATTCATAATGGCGCCAAAGGTGTGATCAAAAGTGGCAACTAAAATACTCTGTTTCGGTCAAAATTGGTTAAAACAGCTTTAATAGAGTATTCAAAACTACACAAAGTTTCCAAACAATCAGTGGACATGAATTTGAAGTTTGCAACAAAGTCATTTCTTTCAAAATGTTGCTATTAACACCAAATTTCTATTAAAAGCATCATCAGTACAACGTTAAACACATGGAAAGCAATAAATGGAAAACAGCTTAAGAGTTAAAAAATAATTTTCTCAAATGTTGTTGTTAATATGTTTTAATTCTGGCTGGGAAATATATTCTATATGTTTAAAAAATGGATAAAGTGGCATTCATTCACATTATTCAAACTATGACTAATCAAAATAAGTGTAAAATTGTTGTGAGGGTTTAAACAACAGAATTAATTCTCCCAAACCTATGTTGTTAATATGAGTCAAAACAAAAAGGAACTCCAAAATGCCTCCTCTCTCTTCCCAAAAAAGTTTTCACCTAAAATCAATTAAAGAAAACATATCGGCATTATAACAAGTGTTCAAGATTAACAATTGAAAATGGCTATGAGGGTTACTACTTAAAATAGTATTATTCCTTTGTCAATTTTGTCGTTATTTCTACCTTTGAATTTGAAGTATGTTCACAGGATTAATTTCGAGAAAGACATTTTCTCGAAATTTTGCTGCAAATCTCAAAACCATCGCATACGCTCCTACTCATTTTTGCGCAAAACATGATACTCTTGGACCTCATTATGGGAGCCGTTTTGAATTAAAATATTAAAAATCATAATTTGGTGGCAAGACTCTTCTGATGAACAGTAAATGTTTTTAATGCTGTAAAAATGTTATTCTAATTCACTTCTTATAAAGAACATCAAGAATAAAATTAATAATAATGATAATAATACACGGTTGCTCATATAGTTGGAGTAAAAATATTTTTTCCATTTTTCATGTAAAGGTCAATTTATGAGGAAAATATCTGGAAACTTATGTTGCTTTTGGATAGATTTGTTGAATGTCTTGGTCACGCTTGACTTCGCCAAGAGAATTCTGGGAAGCAAAGCACAAAATGACCCTTCAACGCCCCTTAATTTACAAACATAGGGTTTTGCTCTGAACACGGAATGGTTTCCGGCGGTATATGACATCTTAAAAGACTTTGAAGATGTCATATACCGCCAGGGACCATTCCACGTACACCACAACCACATTTTTGTAAATCTTTGTAAATTGAGAGGCATTTATTGATTATTTTGTAGTTTGCTTCCAAGCATTCTCTTGGCGTGGTCAAGCGTAACCAAGACATTTAATCACCTGGTTATCATTTTATTACCATGATTACGGATAAATATTCCATATGACCACTCAACGTGAATAGAGAAGTGACCTTGAACAAGGCGGGGTCAACTCAAATTTGACCTAAAAATCACGTTTTTGACCTATTTTTATTGTTGCCCCCGTACCAGTACATTAGAAAATTTATCACATTCGGAGTTCCATTTCACACCCAACATGATTACCTATCAAATCTGACCAAAACCAACATTAGTTTCCAGATATCTTCCTCGGAAATTGACCTTTTCATTAGAAAAGTATTAAAGATATTTTTATTCCAACTATATGAGCAACCGTGTAGTAAGACTGTTTTCCTGTTTAATTTGCATTGGATATTTAAAGTTTGAAATGTTGATTTAATGTCGCTCCATCGGCTCCAATTATGAATAAAATGTACTTGGTGGCTATTTTGGACATTATTACGGCCACATTTTGAATTAAAAACAATATTTATAACAACATGGTATGGGAAAATGATTCTGTTGTAACCCTTGTGGACTTTTATCACTTATTATTATGAATATTTATTGTGCTCTTGGTCCTGAATTTATGTTGATTTTATTTATTTTGTAATGATAGAATTGTGTTTTAGTGGTCATTAAGAACATTATAATATGACACCATTTTGAAGGATGTTTACAATGTTTGATAAATTATTTTACTGTTACAACCGTAAGCCATTTAATTTACCCTTATTGTTTTGAACATATGTTTTAAATGCCTTATTAATGTTGCTGTTAAAATGCCACTTTACAACTTATTTTTGGACCTTTATGGGCGCCAAATTGAATAAAACACATATTAACAACAAAATTTGGGGAGAAATAATCTTCTTAATGGCCCCCTTTATCATATATACACTCTTAAAACTATCTTACTCTTGTTGAGTAAAAACTTACTCAACGGTCACAGCTCATTTTGTTGAGTAAAATCGTACTTAACGTTGGATAAACTTTACTCAACGTTGAATAAATTTTGCTCAACGTTGAGTAAGATGTGCTCAACATTAAGTAATATTGACTTAACCGAGTAAGATTTTACTCAATGTTGAGTAAGATTTTACTCAAGAATGAGCTGTGACCTTTTTACTCAACAAAGAGTAAAATAAATTTTAGAGTGTATTTAATGATCTTAATGCTGTATTATTGCAGCTCTAACCCATCTTGTATTAAAATAGTGCAACCTCTTGGACCTCATCATTGGTGCTATCTGGATTTGAAATGCTTATCTAAAATAATATTTAACTATAAATTATCTTTTTGCAGCCTAGTTCTTTATTTCTATTAATTCATTGTGACAGTAGACATTTAAATGTCTATTTTGAACAATTTTAATAAATAGACGTCATTTTGGCGGCCATTTTCGATTTTTGGTACCAGAGAAAGTAGCAAATGGATTAATTTTGATACCTTCATATTTGGTGACCAAAAAAACTAATTTGGATTTGTACTCAATATAATAAGTCAAACTAATAAAAATGCATCACTTTTGTTTTTGGTCATATCTCAGAAACCGATAAATAAAAATGAAAACTTTTTTCATAATAACAATTAATATAGTTTAGTCTTTCATCGTAGTAATTTTGAGCAAAATCCGTTGAACCGTTCTTGAGAAAACGAGACTTTGTAAGATGACTCAATTTTACTCCATTCCAATGGGTTTACCGCAGTAACTCATTTTTATCATATTAATAAAGCACATGTTTGGTTACTATTGATCTATTTATTTTAAATATGCAAGGCAAGCACCAATAGATCACAAAATATGGCATAGACGCTAAAACATGATTTTGATATCTTTTTCGGCACTGAAAGTGGCACCGTAATTCAATTTGTAGGTTTTGCTGTTTTGCAGCGTTAAATAAAAAGAAAAAAACGAGCTCACAGTTTCTCAAGAAAACTTAACCAAGACAGAGGTTTCCTTAAATGGAATGTATATTTCGAAAATCTTTTGTATTTTCTAAGTTTTAAGTGTTTTTTTTTCATAAAAAGAAAATCTTTATGACTGTCACTTCCTCTACACGTGTTAAAACTGTAGAATTAATATATTCGAATCAAAATAACAAAGCAGTTACCCATTTCCTCGTAAAAGTGTCGGAATGTCTGTTAATCTATGATAGCTCATGTTGAATAATTTTAGTACAGTTTCAAGCACTTCTGCTTTTCACGTGTCCACAATCAGTTTCACGGCACCATTGTGCTAATTATCACCATGTTCCTGGTTAAATGCGACGTTCTAAATCATGGACGATTGTGATCAGACAAGCTTTCAAGTACAAATCAGGTATATTCAAATTCTGAATTTTCTGTTGCTGTTGTATTGTTGTTGTTTTGTAGTAACTTTCCTGAAAAGGTGTTGATCCATAAATGAAATGAGTTTTTCATGGTCATTTCAGATCGATAATAGTTGCACATATTGATTTACTGTGGTAAACCCCATTGGAATGGGTTCAAATTGAGTCTTCTTACAAATTTCCAATTTTCTCAGAAATGGCTCGACGGATTTTGCTCAAAATTTCACTGATGATAGACTAAACTGTATTAATTATTATTTTGAAAAAGTTTTAATATTTGTATTTTGGTTTCTGAGATATGACCAAAAACAAATGTGATGCATTTTTATTGGGAGACCCTGTAGAGGCAGTCAAGTTAGCTCAATCGGTAAGGCGCTCGCTTGCGGTACGGAAGGTCCCGAGTTCGATCCCCGCTGGTGCCAAAAAGTTAAGTGTGCTTGAAATTCCCTTGGACAAGGAACTAACTGCTAATTGTCTCGTGGAAACCCGTACGAAACTCGGGGAGCTGATCCGGGCAGCGATGGTGCGTTTGTGGGCTGATCAAGGTTCAGCGCCCCTTGAAGTTGCCGCAGAACCTGAAATGATGCTTAGTGTGGAATGGAGCTTACTTTGGTCACAGTGATCAGCGAACACCTGTAAAGTGTGCAGAGGCCGAGTGGAATTACAAATCTGGGAGGCATAGCGCATTATAAATCCCCAGTATTATTTTTTTTTATTTAGAAACATGTTGTAGATGTCCTTTGGTGGCCATCTTGGATTTCTCAAAATGCTCAATAGTGCAGATTTTGCATTATTCAGTTCTTGAATCTATGGGTCTCAAAGAGTAAGAATCCCTTAAAAACAATTGTGCGAACTTCATTTTTTACTTTTTCATTTTTCCCACAGACTAATGCTCCTCAATGTGGTAGTATTGATTTTTCATCAACAAGGCTCCGTTATTTAATAATAGAAAATACATTGGAACTATCGGATAGCAAAACTTGTTGCACATTTTTACTACCAAATGTGCAACCAAATTAAGCCTTATTGGAAAGTCTAAGCTAGAGACATTAGGACCTTGTTTTCTTACATATACAATGTTTTTTGACAGATTCTAGTCAATTTTAAGGTGCTGATTCCAAATCCGGTGAGTGCGAAAAATCCCAGGGGGGCCACTTAGATTTGGAGCTGTACACAACCGCGTTCAAAAAAACGCGTGAAAAGGGTGTTTTTTCACAGTCGAGCACGTTACGCGCGTTACGCGTTTAGGGGTGGAAAATCAAGCATTTTCGTAAAAAAGGGTGTGTTTTGAAAATCTTTTTCTAACGCGTTTAGGGTCTCTTTCACAATTCCATGTCCAACTTTCTCCGCACCCTTTGTATTACTATTAAACAGCGAACTCCCCTGTTTGAAATCCCGTTCAGATTTTGGGATTTCCTCATTTTTTTCCCGCTTTCAATACCTCTCGTACACGTTTCAACTTCAACTTCAACTTCAACTTCAAATTTATTCACAATATCACAAATATCACACATATAAAATACATTAAAATTAGCATAAACAAACAAACAAACAAAACATGATATTGTGGGAATGATCAAAAGGCCAAAAAGGCCTGTGGGGATCATCCCCATACAGCAAAAATTAAAACAAGGAAAATTTCCAGATAATTGCAACATCATTGCAGTGGTCCACAGACGAGTGTCGTCAAACAAAGTAACGTCATTAGTCCAGTACATTTCATAATCTATTCTACGGGTTTTAAACATTAAAGTTGCTAAAGCTTTCTTGTCATATCTTCAACTTTGACAGATGTATGGTACAATAATGAAAACATGTTTAGGGTGTAATTTTGTCCAAAACTTGTTAAGGGTACCTTAAAAAAAAAAAAAGTCGCGAAAACCTGTTTAGGGCATGATTTTGAGAAGGGACCAAAACCTGCTTAGGGTGGGTCTGAAATTTTTTTGAACGCGGTTGTGTACAGCTCCAAATCTGAGTGGCCCCCCTGGGCGAAAAATCCACCCTTGATCGTATGGCTGCCATTTCATGGGGGCAAATTTCAAAGTTGGTCAAATCTTGTTCAAATGTGCCATGCCAATGTGTTCCTCTCGTCACAGGGATGCAGAAAGAGTATAGTTTTATCCATCTCCGATGTTCGGTTCTTGAGTTATATCCAAAAACGTAAAAAGGTCATTAAAGGGTCACGCGTTTAGCCCTATGGGAGTCCAAAAATTTCAAAAGTGCAGTTTTAAAGTGTTGCATAAATTATTTCATACTTTATTAGTTGTTCGTCATTTACGACAGTTTTTAAAGTCATTACGATTGTTCACAACAAAGCAGCCACAAAATGTCAACTTTACATCATCCATATTGTCACAGGTAGAAAGAACTAGCATAGATTATAGGTAAATCTACGTCTGAAACCGGTCAGAAGCTTATCCAAACAATTTTGTTTTTCCCGCAAAAAATAACTCTTTGATATCAACTTTATGTCGACACATATGTCGATTATTGCGACATATCGACATGAAAAAGGCAGTCTCGACAGAAACTTAGTATTAACACATTTACATTAAAAAAGAAATGATAACTAATTGTTTGTCTACTTACTCCTGTTCCATTGTAGAGAGCAGATTACTGGCCATGATTCACTAAAAAGAGTCAAGATTTCCTACATGATTCATTTCTTACGTGGGTAGTTATTTCTGAAAGTAAAGTCAGACAAAGCAAAGTTAAACAAAGCAAAACCAGCACAGTATTACCATCACACCATGTTTACGTATTAGTTTAACTACATGTTTATTGACAAACAAAAGACCTAAATAGCAAAAACTAAACAAAACTAACAACAGAAGCAGCAGCAGAAGCAACAACAAAACGAAACAAATTATTCAGTAACAAGTTGGCTTACTTTGTGACCGTCCATCTCAAAGGAGCCGTAAATGCAGCAAACTTTTGCGCTACGGGTGAAAATACATGTCAAGACCGTAATTTTCTGAAAGTATTTTTGGACAGATTCACATTCCTTGTGATTACTTCAAGACACCAGCAACGTTTCATTTTAGGAAAATGAAAGGAAATGTTAAATATATCTGTATATTTTGAGGACAATCAACAGAAAATATAAGGCTTATGATCTTTGAACGCGTTTATCTCAGTTATACATTTTTCTCCCTGACAACCTTGATTTTTGAAAGTCGAGTGAAGTTCATTGAGGTTGTAATTTTAATCCTTATACATTAGGCCGAATTCATAAAAGTAAGCAATTTAGACATTTACTGCTGTTTTGGGATGAACGGTCACATATGTAAAAAGTGAAAATGACAAGAGGCTGGATTTAAGGCTCGTTTGGGGTGAACGGTCTCAATTGAAATTAAAAAAATAGTTGCAGAAATTTCAAAGTACACTACACTTTTGACATTTTGTCCTTTATTATTAGTATAATTAAGTGTACGTGTATACAATGTAAATTCCCCTTCAGAGGACGTTTTTTATGACGAATGAGACGGAAGAATGCCTTACGATATAATGGAGCGAACCCAGGTCGTCCATGACTTTTTATTGGTTTGTTGAGCTTATTGTCATGAAAACCCACCAAGCAATTTGGCTTAACACGTAAGTGTACACGGGGAAGCCATTTGGAGCCTGGATTTCGTTTTTGTTTGTTTTTTTTTTCGCCCGAAAACGCAGTATAAATACAGACTGTCCACGAATGATTTATACCCGGTTTCAAAAAATCGGAAAAAATACTAAATCGTAAGTTTTTATCAAACCAACAGCTTTTCTACATTAGTTGATAAGTCTTCTACATATTCCATAGGTTAATCAAAACGTCATGCTTCATTGCTTTGTGCGATGACGTAATTGAAAATCTAGGCAAACGTGGTTTTGATCTGTACAAATAATCGTGCAGGTATGTAATATGCACACTTACTGATGTAAAGTTTAATGAATACAACTTGAGCAATTTCAAATCTTCTTTCTTTGGTTTTGTAATTTTCTATAATCTGAAGCATTGCCTTGGAGACTTCTAAATATATTCCTACACAAAATAGTCTCATTCAGATATGGAGCAGGACACCAAATTGGCGGGCAAGATGAGGAACCACAGTTCTGTTGATTATATCAATATACTTCCGCACGTTGATATTTCCGTCGACAAATACTTGTCCTAATATTCAGTTACTACCCACAATACTCTTCCAAACTACTAATTTCTGGTTAGGTATGTCAAATGTGAAATTTCTAGGTGGGTTTCCCTTAAGCGCGTAACATCTAACATACTTGCCATTGTAAAACTGTTCGACCGTAGCCCAAATTGTTATTTCTTTCTCAAGGACACCCTTTATACCCATCACAATCAATTAATAAAACCTAAATTTTATTTTACGTTTTAACTTAAGAAAAACAAAAGAGGGTTTCAGTATAGTCAGTTTTTCCTATTTAAGTTTAACAATTTCTCTGATAACAATTTTACAATTCGCAAAATATACACTGTTTAGAAAAATCTCTATAACTTTCAAAGGGAACATGCAATTTGAAAAATTCAAAATTCTACAGAAACCTAAAGACATGCTTAACTTGAAAATAAAACAGATTTGACTAAAACCTTGCCCATTGGACCATAAAAAAATCCAATAGCATAGCTGGGTATAAATCATTCGTGGACAGTCTGTACAAGCCGTTTTATGTACACGGTTGCTCATATAGTTGGAATATTTTGAATTGTCACCACTTTTTATGTAAAGGTCAATTTATGATGCAAATATACTGACACTTAAGTTGCTTTTGGTCTGATTAGATAACTAACCATGTTGGGTGTGAGATGGAAATCCGAATGTGGTCAATTTTCTTATGTACTGGTAAGACGGCAACAACAAAAATGGGTCGAATTTGATTTGACCCCGCCTTGTTCGAGGTCACTTCTCTACTCAAGTTCAGGGGTCACATGGAATGTTTATCTGTAGTAAATTGATAAACAGGTGATTGAATGTTTATGTCACGCTTGACTGAGCCAGGATAATGCTTGGAAGCAAAAAACAAAATGATCCTTCAGCGCCCCTCAATTTACAAAATTAGGGTTGTAGTGAACATGGAATGGTTCCCGTCGGTTTATGACATTGCTTATGACATCTTAAAAGGTTTTGGAGATGTCAATACCGTCAGGGACCATTCCATGTTCACCAAAATCCAATTTTTGTAAACTGAGGGGCGTTGAAGGACCATTTTGCTCTTTACTTCCAAGCATCCTCTTGGCTCAGTCAAGCGTGACAAAGACAATAAATCACCTGCTTATTACTCCACTAGAGATAAACATTACATATGACTACCTGACTTGAGCAGAGAAGTGACCTTGAACAAGGCGGGGTCAAATTAAAATTGACTTAAAAATCATGTTTTTGACTAATTTTTGATGTTGCCCCTTTATCAGTACATGAGAAAATTGATCACATTCGGAGTTCCATTTAACACCCAGCACGATAACCTATCAAATCTGACCAAAAGCAATATAAGTGTCCAGATATTTTCATCATAAATTGACCTTTACATAAAAAGTGGTAACAATTAAAAATATTCCAACTATATGAGCAACCCTGTATATCAAGATATGGGGTTACGTATATATTATGGTGCAAAAAATTCAAATCAGTCGCGTCGTTTTTGAAATAATTACTAGCATAAACTGGTATAATGATTGCGATGTTCAAATTTCAAAAAAAACGTTTTAAAATTTTTATTTCAGCAATGCATTTATAATTATAGTCTGCTATTATGGGCCAGATTTCATTGACAAATTCCTTTGGGAAAGCAGGTTTTAAAAATTTTCGGAAAAAATGAAAATTAGACAAAGCTGAGTTATCTGGCCGCTGTTGATATTGAACAAGCTGATGTTGAGACAGAACAAGCCAGAATATATGGAGCCAGAACAAGCAAGAAGATATTGATATATAGAACAAGCCAAAAAATGATCAGACAGAATAAGCCAAAAGATGTTGAGACAGAAGAAACCAGAAGATGATGAGGCAAATAAGCCAGATAATGAGGCAAATCAAGCCAGAAGATGACGAGGCAGAACGAGATTCGGAATAGCGAAGTGGATTTCTGTTTGAAATATAGGCCTACACAATACATTTTTGTCGGACTAGCGCATTAATTATCAGATTCGGATTAGCTCAGTGGTTTTCAAATTCGGACTAGCGCAGTGTATTTTATTTCTGGACTAGCGCAGTGTAATTTTATTTAAAAATTCGTACTAGCGCAGTGTCGTACTAGCGCACTAGCTCACTGTTTTTCATTTTCGGACTGAGGCATTGTATTTTCGGACTAGCGCAGTGGTTTTTATTTTCGGACTGACGCACCCCTGTCGTATAGGAAAAGTGTGTAGCCGGACTAGCGGTGTGTCGGACTAACGGCGTGTCGGACTAGCGGGTGCACCCCTCAAAATTACCACGGTCACAGTGCTTATGTGAAACACAAAAATGCATCATCACTTACCTTTTTGCGGCAGAAACATCAGAGTTAGCGGATTGTTTTACATGTAAAACAATCAATGTAATTTATGGCAATGTGAATATCCATATCTTACACCACTCAATATTTATATAAGAGAGCTATTCACGTTCATACATGTACAACCGCATAGTAGATAAAAAGGGCGGGCATGTTGACGTCTTGCCAAACAACAATACATAAATGGTACTTAAAACCGCTTACATATATGAACTTTCCAAAATGTTGATACAACTAGCTCGTAATAATAACCATGACAATGGTGGGATTTTGGTAAACTGCATGGTCCAACGCTTCAATAAATTTGCGAGAATGTAATTATTTTTGCTTAAATTATCTGTTCTATTTTTAAGCCAAAGAAAGCATGGGAAGAAAATTAGGGAAGGGGTGCCATCATATCATATTCCTTTTTTTTTCACTAAAATACATCAGTAGCAAAGGAGAAAAAAACAGGACATGACGTGCAGATTAGCGGGGAAAGACTCGCTTACACTCAACAGTAACCCCGGGTTTACTAAATATTATGTTGATACGTACGAAAAATTGCGAGATTATAATTGATAATGTATTCTAAATCTGCAAGATATATGTATTTGCTACATTTTTCAGCAGAGATGCGGATTCTCGTACCACAACATGAACAAAATTGACAGATATTCTGACATGGGTCTGACACTGTGCCAGGGCTGCCTAATACTTTATGGATGCTTTATCAGTGCCAGATATAAAACACATATATATTATCTACATCCTCACATAGGCGTGATTTTGTGCCAGAGCTGCCTTCTTCCTTTATGTATGCTTTGTCAGTGCCAGGTACAAAATACTAACATTATACCGAGTGAGTCAAAAAAACTGCAATAGTTAAATAAAATCCATATTTTAAGAATAAAAGATGCCATGAACGTGAAATGTATATATCTAAATAGATCACAGATTTACCTTTAAAATGGTGAAAGAATGAGGAAAATTGATAAAGGTGTTATGGAGATACACTTATTTGAATAGGAAGGCATAAAAACAGTTCTGTCCAACTGTCGTGCATATGTTTTATTCAATACGTAGGACACAATT
>JXSR01S049557.1:110641-121782 GCA_000969725.1 Ophiothrix spiculata
ACCTGCTAAATAGGCTGACTTTAAACCTACATTACCTGAAAAGGGTGAGAGCAAACGTAAATTGAAAACGTGGGTATGAAAATTTGGAGGTTTTCCAATAAAATGTATGCGAATTTTTCTGCTGTTGATTAAAAATGAGAATTATATGGTACTTTCTTTTAAAATCAACGATTTTAAGCCTTTTGAAACACACGAATTTGAACTCTACATAAATCTTGTTTTAGAAGATAAAACGCCGTCAGTTGGCTCGATTCTTCTAGTAAAAACATAAAAACTCAGATTGATGAAATTAAAAATACATATTTTGCCTGCAAGGCCTGTAGAGTGAAAAAAATAAGGAGAGGAAAAATATACGTTGATGTGATGTACGAAAGGTATCTAATATCGGCTCTTCGTACTTGCCTGCAATTTGTATTGCGACAGCTGGGCATCAACAGTTCGATAAGTACTACCTTTGGTCACAACGGGTCATCCTCTGACGTCAGAAACCTGCACGAATCTCATGTCAGCATGGTCAGAGTTTGTTTTGACTGGCCTCGCTGCAATGAAATATTTTGTATTTCTTGCGAAATGTAATGGATTCAACATTTATTTTCCAGATTGAAAAGTAACCTATTTGGTTCTTTTATATAAATTATGCCAACAATTCTAGAATTTCATTCGTTACAGTGAATAATTGAAGAAAAACCAATACGCTACGAAAAAAAAATGAAATTTTCAAAACGAATCCAACGGGGACCCACGGTCCTGAGATTAAGAGTCAATCGCGCTAACACTGGACTAGCTGGCTGCTTGTGTCTAACATTGAAAATCCCCCGTTGATAACTAGAATTTTCATATTGTGCATGCGTAATCAATCACCATAAACATAATGAATATAATCTTAAATTCCCCTCACATACAGAGTCAGTTCGCATAGTCTACCGGTTACAGTGCGGGCTTTTGAATCTGAAGATCGTGGATTCGAGTCCTGCCTTACTCGTTTTGATAAAAAAAAAAATTCTTCTTTTGCGAAGCGTGTTGGTTTTTCTTCAATTTTTACCAGTCACGAATGAAATTCTCGAGTTTTTGACATAATTTATATTAAAAAACCACAAAGGTTACTTTTTATCTAGAAAAATGTATGTCACATTTTACATGAAATGCATTTCATTTCAACACAGCGTGCGGCTGAGCGGTGCCATTCAAAACATTAGCTGTGAGCCCTGCTATGAGATCAATGCACACTGCTGACGTCATATGATGACCCGCCGGCACAAAAGGTATTTGTTATCGAAATTTGGATACCTGGTTATCACAATACAAATTGCAGGAGAGTATGAAGAGCCGATATTAGGTACCTTTCATACACCACATCAGCGTATTTATTTCTCCTTGCTTTATCTTCAGTTTTAAAGTCTTATAGGCAAAATATATTTTCCAAATTTCATGAATCTGAGTTTTCATATTTTTGCTAGTGGAATCGACCAAACTAACGTCTTTTTATCTTCTGAAACAAGATTGATGTAGGGGTTGAAATTGGTATGTCTAAAAAGGCTCGAAATTTTTGATTTTTATAGAAAACACCATATAATGCATCATTTTTTACAATAGCAAAAAAATCACTCACATTATAAAGGAAATACTCAAAATTTTCATACCCACGTTCCCAATTTGCATTTGCTTTCTCCTTGTTCAAATAATAAGGGTTCAAAGTCAGCTTTATTTGCAGGTCACGTCAATAAAAAAAATCTCGCAACCAATATTTTGTAATATCGATTATGCATATATATCGGAGAGAAGAAGGCAAAATATTGTCACCTGCCGATATACTGTCACTGGTTACCAGTTAATCAACGCATCAATTTCAAATTACTTGTCTATACTTATCAATGTGTATGCGGATCCTCGCCTGAATATTTAACATCACAAATTTCTCTTATAGTTCGCAATGTAGTTTTGGCAAAAACGTACCTCCGTTCATCTGAAGATGCCACTAAGTTACATATCCCAAAAAATTATCGTTCCATAGGTGATGGGGCATTTTCTATACAGTGTGTACTGTGTATGAAAATGATAAGTACTCAACTTTGTGATTTTTCACACAAAATCTAGAAATGTTAGCATTACTATATTCACTGCTATCAAAAGAACAATTCAATAGCTTCCATTTACAAAAAGAATGTTGAAAATTGGTGCACGCAATTGAATTTTACACCACTTTGAAGAAATTATGTCCTTTTACAAACTCTCCACGGGTAGTAAATATGTTAAACACTACTAAATGCCTTTCCTATACTTTTATATATATGATAAAATGGTCATTTTTGAAGCTGTGTTTCACATATTTAGAATTCTTAGATGAATAAACGGGCATTATGGGGTGAAAGTACAACATGTATTCTATAAATGTGATGATTCACACCGAAAGGGGGGACTTTGAAGATGATATCAATTTTGATTTTTTCATTATATCTGTGGCAGCATTTTCCTAGCTTTAAAATGACACCTTACTTGTTGAAATTGATCAACGCAATCAAATTTTACAACAGAAAATCTGCTGAAAATTCTTACTATTTTCTTTATTTTTTGCTGCCTATTTTCACCTGTATCTTGAAAAGTATTCTGGCGCAAAGTCCCCCTTTTCGGTGTGAGTCATCACAAATAGTCTAAATTTCAGCATAGTACACGGTTGCTCATATAGTTGGAATACAAATATTGTTAGCACTTTTTTACGTAAAGGTCAATTTGAAGGCGGGGTCAAATCAAATTGGACCTACAAATCACGTTTTGACCCATTTTTGTTGCCCCTTACCAGTACATGAGAAAATTGATCACATTGGGAGTTCCATTCCACACCCAACAAGATTACCTATCAAATCTGACCAAAAGCAACATAAGTTTCCAGATATTTTCATCATAAATTGACATTTACAAAAAGTACATAAAAGTGGTAAAAATATTTTTATTCCAACTATATGAGCAACCCTGTATTACCTGGAAAATTTTCACTTTTAGAAACGCTGAACGTAGTAATATCATTACCGCCCTGCTTTCCCAAGTATGAATTGGCAAAAAACTGGGATCAGGCCAATTTTCGGCGAACCACTCTGGCGGAGTAATTTTTGACTATTTTCCCAATCAAATGTCAGAAAATGAGAGAAGACACTCAAATCTAACGATGCAATATGAAATCTTCATATTTTATTACACATCATAGCTCAATTTTAAGCTTTTTAGAGTAGGTTCTCTGGGCAAATAGTTCCCATTTTGGCCATGGCTTGGTTCCCGATAGCTATTTAGTAGTGTAAAACCAATAGCGAATGCCGAGGCGCGATATCCAAATTGCAAGTGTTTAGCACGTGATCAGTCATGTGCAATAGCTCAAGACATTTAAAGTAAAATTGTTTCTTATACAGCATCAAAGCCACAAAGTATCACGAACCGGGCAGAATTAATGTTGTGTGGTGTCTTTTTGCAAGGCAATTTTCAAAATGAATCGGTGCCGTACAAGTCCATGACATATTGCCAGTTTACCTCGTCAGAAATTTATCGCAAAATGGCACATTAATAGACAATCTGAAGCATGCAATAGGCATCACACTGGAAGATTGCAAATAAATATAAGTAAATATTTTCTATAGATTAAGCATTTCTGCAAATCGTTCACTGCAATGAACTATTTGTGATGTATTAAAGTTATAACGAGACATCTTTATTTAAATAATGACAGGTAATATTTTCCATTTAAAAGAGAGGTTACATTTCTGTTTAATCAATGGCAAGTATTTAGTACAATCATTAAGTTCTTTCTTCATGTCATGAGAAGTCAAACAGGACTTTCAACATTAACTTTTGGCAATTTTGTAAGAAAAAAATATATTTGAAGGCAAAAAATATAAAATATAATCTCATGCAGGTATTTTTTTTTGATTTCTGACTTCGTTGAAATGGAAAAGCAAAAAATCACATCCGTGGCGAGTTTTCAAAACTGGTGCAATTACATAATCCTCCCGTTCTTGGAAACGAAATAACAAAAAGCTCTCATTCTTTCTGCAAATTAAAGGCAAAGAAATTTCTATCAATTAAGATAATTATGAATTTCAAAATGGAACGGGAAGTATTTTTAAAGATTTATTTATTCCGAGAACTAATCATTTTGATACACCCTGTATATAATTGGTCCAAGATTATGGAATGTGCTCCCAGTCTCTATAAGTGAAGAAACTTCCCTTACTTTGTTTAAAAAGAAATATAAAACCTATTTTTCCTCCAATCATTTGTAATTTCTCCAGATAGTGAACTACCGTGTACAAAAAAATGTACAATAGACCAGTGGTCATAATACATTCTGTAATTTGTAGTGCATTTTGTAATTTTATAAACCCATCTTTACCATTGTAAGCTCTCACGGTATCCTACGCCTTGAGAGTAGACTGCCGGTGTAATGAAATACGGCGTCCGTATGACTAAACGTCCTAGCTGCTATTCAATTGTGTAGAACGTACTTGTACTTGTGCGATCAATAAATCATTGATTGCGACTTATTCCGCGCAGTTCAATTAGACCCGGACTCCTGGATGTGGGGGACACTCAGTCTCATTACAGAACGGGGTAAGTATTTCAATTATAGAAGTGGTCTAATCCTACGCAAGACAATTACGCAGCGCTGAATATGGGGACTACTGTAACACAGATAATACATTTCGTAATGGAGACTGTATTCTACTTATTAATAAAAAGCGATTTTAGGAAACAGGTAGCGCAGCGGTAATTCCCTCGCTTTGCAACAATAATAAGCCCAGGACTGTTGTGGGTTCGATTCCCGGTCTCGTTGCTGTATTTGCAATGCACTCCGGTCACGAGACTGAGTGTCCCCCATAACCAGGAGTCCGAGTCTAATTGAACTACACGGAATAAGCTGCAATCAATGATTTATTGATCGTACATGTACAAGTACGTTCTACACAACTGAATAGTAGCTAGGACGCTCAGTCACACGGACGCTGTATTTCATTACACCGGTCCAGCATCTAAAATGGCAAATAAATCTGACCATCTGGCAAAGAACCCTCATGAAAAGCAGTGCTAGACACTGACCAGGCTATCTTCTATTAATATGGCATATTTATTATTTTTATTTATTTAGGATTTTTACTAAATTCAACAGATTGTTCTTTCTTTTTAATTGTTTATTTTTTACAGGTACACATGGGGAGTGGATGGCAATCATGTTATGTAGGATTGACCTATATATAATTTGGTAAGTTCCTATTGCCGCGCTAAAATTAAAGGAGCTTGGTCCGATTTTTTCGAAATTTAGTTTTCAATGTCATATGAGAGTTTACCACTAAAGAAATCTAAGTTTCAAATTTCATCTGAATCGGTCGAACTGCTTTGATTTTATGTGCACTTTTGTATTTCAGAACCGCCTATATGTTACTGTATAAACTGAGTTATGGTTACCATAATTAGACACATTTTCATATATATCTCCAAAACAGAGTATAACTCCGCTGTGAAATTTCACACAGGTTATGAGAAATATATGAGCAATATTTTGGTACGAAAATCGCAAAAAGTTTGAAAAAAAGTTGAAGCAATTGTTATGACCTTGAAAATAAACTGTTTACTTATACAGTGGCTGTGATTGGCCAAGGCTAAATATCATTCCACCATGTGAATAGAATAGCAAATTTTCACTTTTAAATGGCCACAGAACCTAGCATAAACATGATATCAACGAGTTTGTTGTTGATAATGGTGCTCACTTCTGGCATCAAGACATGCAGGTGTTTAAAGATTAAAATAATTGCCAAAATACTGAATAAAGTTCATGTAACGTTCGGTAACGTTTGTGACATCGCACGGAAATGGTTTTTTGCTCCAAATGACTTCAAAGACACAATTTTCTGACATGTTAGCGAATTTTTTATTGCGCTTTTTCACAGATGATGGGTAACATATTTACAAATAGTTCATAAAAGTGGTAGGAAATTCTATCGTCAGGATTTCTTTTAATGCATTGTTTTGTTTGGTAACGTCTGGTAACATTTGTGACATTTTGGTGTAACTTTTTGATAAAGTTTGTGACATTTTGAATTAAAACATGTGCTCATTCATGCACGGATAGAAAAAATTCAAAATTTCTGATTAGAAAATACTTTTCACGTACCGAGTAACAAACGTATGACTGAAAAAGCTGCTCATATGGTCGAATAAAAAAGCTGATTTTTTGCTTGAAATCAAAAAAGTTTTAGTTTTCACTGGAATGAGCCGCATGAGGTCTAGAGCTGGTATCTAACAAAGCATTTAGATAACGTTCTGGGCCCAGTGAAGTGGGACGAGATGAAAAATTAGAAACACTGATTCTAGTTTAACATAATTATCAACAATTATTATGCAGTCATGAAGTCAGCGAATTAGGGCTACAGTCCCTAAAATCATTCGAGCTGTGAGTTCGAAAGTACTTGTTTGCATTAAACACCATCAGGTAAATATCACGTTAACGGTTCACGTTGTCAAATAGCTATTTTAAAATTGGAAATCACTATGTTAATTATCTCGCTTTGTTCATTTGCATAATAATTCATTGTAATGTCAAATATGTATACAACAATAAACACAGGCATATGAATAAAAAACAAGAACAAAAACAACGGAGTCCAGGAAATCCACCATTAATTTTGAAACGCGACTCCGGCATAGTAGTCATACAGCAAGAGACCAAGGCTTATGTTTTCACCAAAAGATGCCATACATCTAAAATGCAGTGCAATTTATGCACCAGTGGCGTAACCCTGTATAAAGGGATGGTACCACAAGGAACGCGTTGGCTATGGCCGATGTAGTGAAATTTTGTATTTGTGTGTACAAAATACAGGAAATATATGGTGTTAGAAATATTAGTTTATAAAATTAAACCTTTGACCCTTTTTAATAACCACCAATTATTGTCAAAAAATGACCACCGTGTTTAGGGCAAACAATGATTTTCTTTCGAAATGCATCATTAAATTCATGGTCTTATGGTGAGATCGATGAATCAGCTTCAATTGTCTTTCAATTGTCCTACCTTTTAAGCGTAGTCTTTAGCACAATCACAAGATATCAGCAGTGTTTTAAAAATATATTATTTAATAGGGATATTTTACTTATTAGATATTTTGAAATTAAAATGTTTTATGTTTTAAATTGAATTTCAAATACGCCTGGGAAGTAAAGACGTCACATTTATGATAATTAGCCCAACACGTGCGATCTGGACCCAAACAAATGATCATGTCCCGAGTGTTCCACTGGTCGTATGTATTAACTGTATTAACAGAATAGGCGTACGTAAACATACAAATCAGACTGATTTTCCTCGGTTGGAAAACAAAATAACGGCAGGGGTCCACTCCTGGCTTATGATCACAATCTTCAGCATAACAGGCTGGTGTGATAGTAATGCAAGTCTACTGAACTCAAGGTCCTAAGACTCTAAGTCCTAGTTTTCTTAGTCCGGGAGATAACAAAAGCTGGGGATAAGTCCGGTGGACTTTAGTTCCTAGGTATTAAAGTCCGGCATCCAGTTATGCAAGTCTGAGTATGGACTTTTATTCCTTGAGAATCGTTGCCCATTGATAATCATTCCTTGAAATTAACGTCTCGTAGACAACGAACCCTCAGATTTCACAAGTCCGGGGATAAATACAACCCGGGTTAAGCGTCCGATGGATGTCCATTACTGAGATTCGTTGTCCGGGTGACTGACGTTTCCGTAGTTATGGTCCGTTAGGCGTTTAAAATGTGGAGTAGTTATATAAGAAGAAATGCTTATAAAATTATAAGTATATTTTACACCCATTTTAAGTTGATCTGCCCTGTAAAAAAAATGCATAAACACAAAATAAATATAAATAAATAAATAAGTATAAAGTAAATAAATAACGGGGTAAAATGTTAACGACCAAGCCTTTTGATTACTGTATAATATTACGCACTTAAATTAGACACATATTTTACTAAAAATAAAAAGTATCATAACTCATAGCACTGTTACAGTGGGATTCGAACCTGGGTCACTAGATTCGCAGTCCAGTTCCTTTCCACTGCACCATCGGAGCAGCTGCAAGTCGTCGTCGATTTTAGCCTATTTATCATGCTCTTTGTCATTGACAAACACAGCGTAAACGGACATTTAATTTAATCAAGGTGGACACTTTAATTACTGTGACAGTAACAAAGGTCCGCTATGATTCTTAGTCCGTTAACTATAAAATCAATGCTAGGTACAGATGTCCGGGTTAAGACTACATTCCCTAGGAACAGGGGTCCGAAGGGCCCCTGATGCAAGGAATCACACAGTCCCCCCGGACTATAATCTCAAGGGGACCTTTAGCGCTTTCACACGGCATGTTTTCCCTTACTTTTTTTGTAAAAAAAAGTTATGGTATACAATCGGAGTCGGACCTTTTTTTCCCATAGACTTAACGTGTGGCAAAAATGGTCACACTGTTTGTTTGGGTCCAAAACGCACGTGTTGGGTGATTAACATAAATTATGACGTCACTACTTCCACGGCGTATAGTATGCTCGCTGTGTATGTCAGATTGACTCGCCATCCCATACCAAGATACATTATATCTGATGACGGTCTCTGTTTCACCATTTATCTAGTACAGTCAATTCCTTTTAAAAGAAATAGATCTGCTTTTAAAATTACTTTTGATTTATTAGATAAACATTCCCAGGTAATATCATATTGCGATAAATTAAATGTAATACATCACCTCCCAAATCATAGATTTTGAAACTTTTAACATACATATTTAAGAGCTAGTATGGAAGTATAGGGCAATCTGGGTCCCAAACTCAAGTTAGAAAGTGGTAACCATGGAAGTTCTTCATTTTTTCAAAAACCACCATTTCAATGATTTTTCATTACTTGTACCCTTTTTTCAAAAGCAATGTCAAAATTAAGGTAAAAATTAAAACATACCCCCCCCCCCCATTTCTTTTATTTTTCAAAATTTTTAATGGCAATATTTCAGACATCCTTTTCAATGACTCTTATAATCTAATATATAAAAAACAAAAGAGGTATCAACATTACATTAATTTTACCCATTTTTCTTCAAAATCAATGACAAAATTAAAGTAAAACACCCCTTTCCGTTTGGTTTCAATGATAAGATTTTCAAACACCCCTTTCAGTGACTATTATACTTAAAAATATTCAGAAAAAAAACCCATACAGGTATCAACATTACTTTTCGTGTCTACTGTACAATAATGTTTTCGTTGCTATATGGCTCATTCTCCGATAAAGTGCGCAACTTTGTCGTTTTGGTGTCGCTCATGTTCGTGTTGCTTGACGCTATGACCTCACCGTAGTTAAATGTGCGCAGCACGACTAAAAGCTATCGTAGGTCCACTGGCCGGTCTCTATCTGCATTGTAATATGATTTATCGAGGATGGATTTTACCCCTAATATCTTAGTCAAAAAAGATCGGCCGGCGATACGACCGCGCATAATGTAGATATCGTGTATAAGTATCAATTTATGTTGTTGTTTTGTGAATCAGAATTGTACTATCGATTTTATGGTGAAATTTCTGATAAAAATTATGAATCTGTGACGTCACAGTAGCACCAATTATTTAATAGAATCACACCGGTTCACTAAGCATAATGATATTCGAGGACATATCTATTTTGGTATTTTGGTAAACACCCAATGTATGTCACTTGTGCATTTACTCGTTAGTGTACAAAGTCTATGGGAATTTTCTAACACTGGTGACAATTTCGGTAGGTTTTTACTCGAAAGTAAAGGATTCTGGTAGGGTCTTGAGAACCTCCCCGGACTCCTGATGTTTTTTTTTAAATCCTAATTTACCTCTAAATTTGATTTTTTTTGTGGATTGTAAGCTTACTATGTCGGTATGTATGGATCATATTTGATATTTTCCTAATACCCTTGAACATACGCGCCGTTGTTACAGAGCTGTACTTTGTAGTGTAGCTCTGTAGCTAGGCGCTTCTACAATATCTATAACCTCCACATCCATTTCCAACCACCAAACCCCACCTACCATAACATGTCTGGTTTAACGTTGTTAAGCCTATTATAAATGATTTGATTGGTTTAGTTAATACATTAGAGTCACATTAGTAACATATATATGTGAAGCTAAACATATTAGCATGCCAGGAAAGTAGATAACGATACATCTAAAAATGCAAAATCTTCAATTTCCCCATGTCACCAGCCATATTGTTTTTGTTTCATGAGCCCCCGTTCCTAAAATATTCGAGCATATCAAACATAATGCACACTATATAACACCCCGTATTAGGTATAGATAATGACATATAAAGTTTAAATATATTCAGTATTTGATCTGACATAAGAGCTTTTTGAAATGTGTCGCCAATATTGCAAACAGATACGTAATTGTTTCTAAAATCGATAACAAAGTGTCAAAATAAATCTGTTGATGGATGATTCCGCATTAGGTTTATCAAGCAAACTTGATTGTTGCATAACATATATTTTATATAGAATTATACATTTACGTACGATTTACAAGGATATTAATATCAAATAAAAAACCTATGTGACGGTGATTTCGTAAAAGATACGTAATGTACATTCTGCTCCCTTCTCGCAAAACGCGGTACACTATGAGCGAAAATACTTCTCAACAGTGTAGTATGTGTAGAGCTCCTAATTTAGTGTAAAAATCAAATTTGTAAGAAAACAAATTTTCTCAAAAATGAATATTAAAGAAAAGATTCAAACAGATAATTTAAGAATGGGGAAAACAATGGTTAAACAATCTGTTTCTTCTTCAGAAACCATAAGTGTTTATGATTTTGTATGTTTTTCATGAGTTATTAGTAGTTGAAATTCTAACATTTCTCTTACCAAAGTTGCACGCTTTATCGGAGAACAATGGGCCATATGGTCCTTGAAAAAGAGAACTTCACTTCCAAAAGCCGCGTTCAGACGGTCGGACATAAGTTGCTTATGACCGGTCATAACTTGTGTCGGTAATACTGCCCTACCATGACAAAAGGAAGTAAGTGACATTTTTTACGAAATGCTGTTTTATAATTTCCGCCAAACAAAAGTAGGAGTCAGTTAGGTCACCAGAAAGTCAAAAATGTTCAT
>JXSR01S049557.1:132216-144228 GCA_000969725.1 Ophiothrix spiculata
TGTACATAGCTGAGCAGCAGTGAACCATTGATTAGCTTATTAGAACTATATTTTTCTGACAGGCTATTGTTGACAATTGCATTTATATACACAAAAAAAACCTTAAACGTCAAATTAGTAACAAGTGAAAAAATTGACAGGAATGATTCAGAAAACAGGGGGTCATTGAATATCTGACCATTAAAAGAGGGTTTCATCCATTTATTGAACTTTTTTTGATAATAAGCCAAAATAAAAAGGGGTCATTGGGTACAAGCCGGTTTGAAAAGGGGAGTCTATTCGGAGGTACATACTGCGTAACCATAATAGAAGTGCCCCTCCCCCGGGGGAATTTCAAGGACATAATCAATCAATAAATCAATAAATAAAAATTCTTGTGTTATCTTTTTGTTCTTCTTTCAGAACGAAGCATGGCATCTGCGGTCAATTCAGAGCTAGCTGAGCAGTTAGCTCAAGCTGGTCTTGACGCAAGCTACTGGGCAGAAATTCTGCAGACAAAACTCAATATCACCTGTTGGAAGCAAATCCAGTATCTGGATGTAACGGAACTAGAAGCCCTGAAGGGTTCTCTTAGACAGCAATGGGAGATGAAAGCTTTGAAAAAAATCTTTGGGATCAAACATGACCCAACGTTCAGTCAGGAGGCAAACAGTGACAAAGAAGAGATTGTTACCAATCTCAAGAAGGTAGGTTCTAGTGTATCAGAACTTACTTTGAAAGACACACAGCTATATCGAGAACCAGTTGAATCTGGAGAACCCTTAGTCTCTATGCAACAGGTAGAAGACAGAGAAGAGCCACATCGAATATCAACTAACCCCTGCGAACCTGTAGTTCCAGTACAAGAGGAAATAAATAAAGAAGAACCAAAGCGAGCACCAAATGAGCCTTGCAAGTCATTACTTCCACCACAGCAAGAAGCAAACAATCAAGAACCACAACGAGGGCCAATCAAGCCATTCGAAACCGTACACCCGATGCATCAAGAAGCACCTGTCGTCAAAGACAGAAAAAAGCCACAACAAGGACCTATCAAGCCCGTCGAAGACATAGTTCCGGTAAAAAGTTATTTTGCAGACATTCTAACAGCTTTAGGTTTAGACAATTACTATCCATCTAAACTTTCCATTTTGGATGTAATTATCATCAAAAAGACACATGAGCAACCAAAGTTGATTGACCTTCCTTGGATGATAATCCAGAAACTTTTGATGATAGATTTTCGCGCGAGGGACGGAGTTTGGCCGTTTATTACGGAATCAGAGGCAGGTGAGAGACCTAGCGTGGAGGATGACTTTGATTTAGAATATTTTCTTCTTGAAAAACAAAATGTCAGTGGGCTGGATGGTGCAGCAAATATGAACACGTTAGATGTTTTGGTAGCAATATTTACATGTTGCGACAATATGCTGAAACAGACTATTGCCGAAAAGTTGTTTATTTGCAAACTAGCAATCCCTTTTCTGTATCCACATGGATCAGAAAGCAGTGTAATGATGTCATTGTGGGCGCTTAGAACGATCACGGTTCAGTGGCATACCGAGCACAAAGAAATTTTAGAGACTCAAGTAACAGAAAAACCTTTCCCGATAGTGACCTTTGTGAGATTGGGTAGACCACCTATATCCAAGTCTAAGCTTATGAACGACATCCTGACGGATAATAGTCATGACACCTTTTTCCACCACGATTGCAACAACGGCACCCTACCCAGAAGATTGACTGATGGTCTTGTAGAATGTTCCTGGTTCGTAACAGGAGGTAAGGAGAAGGAACACCTACCAGGTACCACAATGTTTCTCAATCTGAGAGGAGATGCCTCATCATTGGAGATGCAGATGCAGTATTTACAGGAAATATCTTCAGTGGTGTTTGTAATTGTCACTGCCCAAGATCTCGCAAGCACGCCAAACACAAAAGTATGCAAGCAGATTTATGACACTGGTGTCAAGATCATCCTTTTTCTAATTAGTGGAAATAACAAAGAAGAACGACAAGCTTGTGTTGAAGCACTTGGCAAGGATTTTCTCAAATCGGTCCGCATCATTTATAGTACGAATCTTGGAAATCAGAAGAACGCAAGTGATCTCAAAACTGAGGCCAGGAAACAGCTCTCCAATATTATTGCTATGAATTCTGGCATGGTAATGGACGAATGTGCTCGGCTTGCAGCAAAAAAGGGAATCATTATAGATGAATGTGATGATTTTGCTTGCATTGAAGGCAAAGAACTTGCAAAAAAGGTCATCAGCCACATGAAAGGAAAAGAAATTGTTGATTGTAAAAGTACCTTACTTCCACTACAAGGTAATGAATGGCTAGAATACAGCAAGCTACAAAAGAAGCAGCACCGAACAAATGCAAAGGACGCACAATCATCGTCGACATTTGAAGCCGAAAAATTGAAGCAGCAGATGAATTGTCTTCGTAAACGGCAGGCAGAGATAGGCGATAATGGACTCAACCCCTTCATCGAGGATTTTTTGTCAACTTTTCAAAAGAAGCGAAATGTTGTTCTATACTTCTTGAAGTGGATGAATATGTTATTGGATGAAAAGTCACGAGCTAATTTGCCAGGTCTACGCAAGAAGTATCACACTCTATGGGGGAAGTTTCAGGAAGCTAAGAAGAAACAAAAGCATGCAGAAATGAAATGTTTGAGATCGCAGGTGGATAATGCAGAACATCAACTTGCCAGTGCATCATTTGGACTAGAAAACATTTTCAGAGAATTAGGACAACTGTACGAAGCGTTCAAGGAGAGTAGGAAATTAGGAAAAGACACCAACGTAATTGTAGAGTATCTACCTGAAATTGCTGCCAAACTGCTAACAAAAGGCATTCCGTTAGAATTAATAGATGGAGACGCTTCAAGCGTCCCTATTTCATGGGTGAAGGCAGTGCTGAAAAATCTTGAGAACATTATTGGCAAGAAGAGACTCTTTGTTATCTCCGTTCTAGGTATCCAGAGCTCTGGGAAGTCAACGCTTCTAAACACAATGTTTGGGCTGAATTTTGCCGTCAGTGCAGGCAGATGCACAAGAGGAGCATACATGCAACTCATACCAGTGGATGACAGTGCTGAATTACCATTTGATTACATTATTGTTGTAGACACGGAAGGTCTAAGGGCACCAGAGCTTGGACAACTGAAGCTTGAGCACGATAACGAACTTGCAACCCTCGTGATTGGTCTGGGGGATGTAACGATAGTTAACATCAAAGGAGAAAACACCGCTGAAGTGAAGGATACTCTACAAATTGCAGTACATGCATTCTTACGAATGAATCTGGTCAGCAAGCACATGGAAGATCGAAGAAGTTGCATATTTATTCATCAGAATGTTTCAGCAGCCAATGCAGAGGTACTGATGATGCAAGGATGTCAAAAATTACAGGAAGATTTGGATGACATGGTTAAAGAAGCAGCACAGAGTGAAAATATTGCAAATATTAACAGTTTTGCACAGATCATCAACTTCGATGTCCAAAACCATGTATGGCACATCTCTGATTTGTGGAATGGCGATCCACCAATGGCTCCTGCGAATCCCGGCTATAGTGAGAAGATAGGTGCTGTCAAGCAATCCCTTCTAAAAGACATCATTAGAGGAAAGAGATCATTTCTAACAGCATCAGATTTGTCACTTCGCCTTCAAGATCTATGGAATGGTGTACTTGCCGATGACTTTGTCTTCAGCTTTCGCAACAGCCTCGAGATGAAAGCCTACAACGGCTTGCAATCAGAATACTTCTCCCTTGAATGGGAGTTGCAGAAACGTCTGAAATCCTGGTTAGAGAAGGCAGAGATACAGCTAAAGATTACTGAAACCATTGATGAACTCGAACATTCTTTCCGTTCTCTCAATGCAAGTCTTTCTGACGTTCTGACAAGAAAGGCCAGGGAGATAGAATCTTGCCTGGATAATTATTTCGAGAAGAATAACCTGAAAGACCTAATAATCCAGTGGCAGCAGGCAACGATGATTCAACTGGGCATTGCTGTTCAGCAACACCAAAATGAAGGCAAGACATGTTTACTCTCCATCAAAGAAAGTCGTAGAGTGGAAATCATGCAGATCCGGAATTGGACAGAGTATGAAGCGCATATCATGAAAAGGGCCGTTGAATTGGCAAAAGAATTTAAAGGCAAGGAGGTAGCTAATTCTGAACTGCGAAAACAGTTTGATTCTATGTGGATACCTATGGTGGATGAGCTCACACTAAATAGTGAATACAAGGAACAGAAAATAGAACCATCGATGTTTGAAAAGATCCTTTTCGACAGCTTTGGTTCTCAAGGACCAGCTCTTCGAGACGAACTGAGACGTTCGCCCTTGCAGAATCCACCCAGTTGTGAATTTTTGGAAGGCAGCATAACTTCAGATGATGTTATACCAAGAGATCATATCTGCTTGAAAGGAAATCAGCAGGAAGAAACCTGGAGGGACGTTTTCAAGAGAAAAATGGGGTTTTCCAAAGATCTTGAGCATTTTGAGAGACAGGCTAGACATAAGACAGTTGTACTTACTGAAAACATCTTACGAGAAATAAACGCTGATTTGAAAAGGTTGTCTAGTCATGACACGAAATTCTTAAGGTCGCATGCCACCACAGTTATACAAAGAGTCGTAGAGGCACTGGACACTTACAATCAGAAAGCAATGTCGTCTAACAAATACACTTTCACGATTCTCCCTGCATATTATGTTAAACTAGCGGTTCATGTTAGCCGTTACTGTTTCCGAGATTTCAGCTTGATGCAGAGTGAATATAACAAGAAGCATGGCATAAATGCAAAGTTAGAAGTGTACAAGAACACAGCCTGGAGTCTCTTTCAGAATATGGTGAAACAGAGCACCGAGGAAGTTATAGCGAGTGATATCTTGTGCACACAGCTCAAGGGAGTCATTCATGAAGCAGTGAAAACAAAAATCCCTCAGCAATGTATTGAAGAAGTTCTCAGAGACTTCCAGATGACGAAATATTATCTTATGATAAAAATTATGGACGATCTGGCGTGCAAGGGAAACTTCAATGACTATGCGTCTTACATACGAAATTCCAAAGAATATGCCTTGGCATGGGTCACACAGTACACACATGAGAAGATATTCTCTAGCCAAAATCGTGGTTTGTCCAGATATGCAGAAATAGCAAAAATCTACATAACGAGAATTATGGGGTGTGTGATCGAGAGTGTAAATCATGCAACCAGTGAATCTCATGACCAAGGGCACGAGAGGATGGCATTGTGGATTGACCAGTTTTGCCAGAGAGTCTCGGAGGAAATCGCAGTCCCAGTCAGTACCTTAAACCTTGTGGGTGCTAGAAAAGTTGGAGATTTCAACAATCTGCAAAAGATTATTCTAGACGAACTAGATACACATGTCAAAGCTTCTCTGGAGGGTGCTTTTAAATGTGGAACAGAAGACTCCATTGATTGGGATGGGAAATCCCCCTCAAAGCAAATTTTAGACAAGATATGGGGATGCGCTGAACAATGCCCATTTTGTAAAGAGCCCTGTGCAGATACTTTAGATGGCCATTTTTCATCATCCGGAAGAAACCACATGTGTGTGCAGCATAGACCCGACGGAGTAGGAGGATATCAATGGTTGAAGGACACAGTGTTTGGTGGAGTCAATGTCTCGAAAGACCAGCTGTCTGTGGAACTCTGCACGTATTTAGTTCAGTGCAAGAACATTACATTCAAATGTTGGCCGTGTACAAACAAGTCCCAAGATGAAAAAAAGGGTTCAACCAAAGACTCAGATGGGGTCTTTCACAAGTATATAGATTACAGGAGCTGCATAAAGGATTGGGACATAGCCCCTGATCCCACCAACGGTGTGTCTAAATATTGGATGTGGTTTATGGCGACATACAAACATGACCTTAAGGATCTGTACAAATGCAAACTACCTGACATTCCTGCATCGTGGAATTTGATTACAAAGGAGGAAGCCCTGGACGACCTCCGCAAATATCACAATTAGGCCTAACGTGTTTGAGTAGAAGGAAAGGCTTGTTTTTCCCTTTCATATATAAATAATATAATGAACAGAAGTATTTACCCTTGGTCACATGCTATATAGAATCATATCATAATGCTAAAGATATCCCGCCTTTAAGGTGCGTTTACATCACGACGTAAAGACAAGCAACGTAGACCAGCGAATTGCAGTTTTGAATTTTACGCCGGTCCTCGTTTGTTTAAGTCAGTTAACGTTGGCACACGCCTCTAACCTACGCAGGTTATCGTTACTATCGGTTTAACATTTTGGGATGACATAGATTAAGATTTGATGCCGTTTGGATCTCGTTGGCCACCGCAACCCTCAGTTCTTTGACGTTTCCATGCCGTTTGTAGCAGTCTGTATTCGTTTAGAGGTCACGGTCACAATTCGTTGATAATCATTGTCAACAAGAGTGTGTTGCAGGGATGTGAGTAGGAATGATTGTTCCACCTGCACAGACTTCAAGTCACGTTTCTGTTGCCGTGACCAGTCGATAGCATTCGTTCCTTTACGTCAGCCTTGGTCAGTATTTGCCGCCTCACTACGTTGCTTACAGTTGTTCGTCTACGAGATGTCGTCACCCAACGTCAAGCCAAACTCTTAATTTATTAGTAAGTCTGCGTTTCTTTCAGCACCCACTCGTCACTTGTTGCCGTGGTGTCGCTGAGACTCGTTACTATACGTCAACAAACTTTGATTCTTCATCTTTACTCGTTGCTTGTCTTCCAGGATTTTGTGATTTTGGAATACGTTACCCTACGTTGAGAGCCATGTCGTCGCAATGTAAACACACCTTTACATGGTACCTTGAAGTACTTCTCTTGGTCAGAGTTTGCGAGTATAGCTTATACAGAGGTGCATACTTTCAATCGCCGATATGACCTCCATGAGAACAAGAGGATATAACCAGGGACAGGAAAAATGGCCTCAGCAAGATAGTCTATTTATTAGGCACAGCCACTATCATTGTATTCTGTAAAGCTGACAGTGGTTAAAGAAATCCAGCGTTTGCTAGAAACAAGTAAACAAACAAATAACAAGAACTTCTTAGGACTCGGCAGTATGGGATAAGGCAAAACAAGTGTCCTGCTATGTTTCGTCATTCTGATATACCACTTTTCAACCACTTTTGCACCTGCTTTCAGCTTAGCAAGACTGTAATTATTAAATAAAAAGACATTGATGATGATCGGCACTGTCAACATACGATATAGAAACACAATGCTTTCCGTTTGGTTAATTCCTTATTTGTATATTGCAAGTACCAAATCATTTGAAGATGAATACCTTATGTTTCCGTAAGTAAGAACAGGACTCTGTAACCAGCTTCACCATGAACGATTCTTGCACTATTCAGATGTTCCGGCTGTGCAAGGCCTTCCCAGTAATCTCCTGATAAAGGGAAAAGAAGGGAGAAGAAGTTGTAAGGCTTGGCACGTTGGTTTATGTCACCAATACCAGCAGATCCTGGTCTGAAGAACTAATACTACTATTGACTGATTTAGATATGCATTGGAGAAGGCAGTCTTCCTCATCCAAAACCATTCCAGATCAAACATCACTATACATAAAGGTAACAACGCGTCGTTTGCAGATCAAACCAAGTGGTCTCTTTCGTTCTTTCTTTCGTCAAGCGCAATCTTTAAGAAAGGAGATTTACACATTGGTGTGCACATGGGTTGACCAATGATGAAATGAAATGTTCGAAAAGTACAGTGCAAGTAAAAACAATGGAGCTAGGAACTAAGTGTTGTCTGTCTTTGTTGCAGTTCTGCCCCTGATGTTACAGAGGCTAGGAAGAGAGAACTGCTGTAGATTGCAGAAATATAGCGTGGATTGAATAAAATGAAAGTTGTAAATTATGGTGGTCAAATATTGGTTTCATTCAATGCATTTAGTACAGCATTGCTATTCAACTATGGCGACGTCAATCTTCCGTCATCAACCCGATCATCTCGGAGACAAAATTGGTGTAGTGGTAGTCTTCAGTTATAAAACGAGCAGCACCACATTGGATTATCTCGACTTTTTGAGGATACCATGGGAAAGATACGAAATCAACTGTCAGCGGACGAAGGTCTTTTTATATGGCTTCTTTTACTTTTGACTTCAGTTGCTGAGGGTGCAGGACGGCTCTCGTCCCTTAAGTTTTCTAAAGGCATCATTGAGAATCTTTCAGTTGCTATCAACGTTTACTTTAATATACAGATATATTTGCCTAATGGTCTTGATCACGGACAGTAGAGTAAACTATGGAAAGCCGATTGTTGGTAATGCAAACACCTGGCATTTTTTGTTTTACATTTTATATTTCCTCAGCCAGAAGGTAGAACAATAATAATCTCGTTGATGAAAATATTGATCTTCTAAAATACTGGTGTAGAGCCTCTACCTAAAAATGGAAATCTAAAGCAGTGTTGTAACCACCATGCCATCAGCTTTATTTCACATGCCAGCGAGGTGCTACTCTGGCTTATCATAACATATCCAAGTCCAAGCTAGAAGACCAGGAGAATTCCATCATGCAGGTTGGTTTCAGAGAGGGAAGAGGAACTAGGAATCAACTTGTTGATATCAGGAATGTTATTGAGAAATGCACAGTACACAGATTTCCCCTTAACATGTGCTTCATAGACTACTCAAAGGCTTTCGACTGAGTCAGCCACAATGAAGTGTGGGAGATTATTATGATGTAAATGGGTTTTCAAAGCGATTATCGACCTTGCATGCTGATTGTATGAATATCAACTATCTGCAGTTAGAACATCAATTGATGATAAAGAGTGGGTCAGCACAGGCCGAGAATTACGACAAGGATACATATTAATGTCACCTAGCTTCTTAAATTAATATATTCTGAAGATATTATAAGAGAAGCGTTGAAGCATTGGAGGATTTTGAATGTGGAGTTGAATTTTGTGGAGTCAAAGTCACTTTTAGCAGCAGCCGCCAATAACTAATGAATCATCTATGCCATGTTAAAGAAACAAGTGAGAAAAAAGTCATCTACTAAACACAAGAAGACAAAAAGACATATAAGTCCTAACTTAAGATGATCTTAACTTTTATGAAATAGGGTCCAGGAGATGCAGGCTGGTTTAAAAGAGGGAAAAGGAACCAGGGATCAGATAGAACATCAGGAATGTAATTGAGAAATGCAAAGTACACAGACTTCCCCTGTACATGTGCTTGATAGACTACTCAAAGGCCTTCGACTGAATCAGCCACAATGAAGTGTGGGAGATTATGAAGTAAATGGGTTTCCAAAGCGCATAATCGACCTTGCATGCTGATTGTATGAAGATCAACCATCTGCAGTTAGAACATCAAGATATTATAAGAGAAGCATTGGAGGGTTTTGACGGTGGAGTTGAATTTGGTGGAGTTAAAGTCACTTTTAGCAGCAGCCGCCAAAAACTTATGAATCTCCTATGCCGTGTTAAAGAAGCAAGTGAGAAAAAGGTCTTCTATTGAACACCAAAAAGACAAATGATAATAGGACTAGACAAAGATGACACTGGTGCTGATTTATTACTGGATAGCGAGAAAATTGAAGTGGTGCAACACTTTAAATACCTTGGGTGGCTTATCAACACCGAAAGTTCAACAGAGATCAAACGTAGACTGGCAATAGCCTGGAAGACGCTGCAGAATAGGACAAATATACATATATATAAAGATGTGTTATGGCTCAATTGCAGGATTATTTGACTACGCATAATCTTTATACATGCACTCAATCAGCTTATCGTGCTGGTCACTCCACAGAGACAGCATTACTTAAAGTTCTGAATGATGTTCTTCAAGCTATTGATCAACACCAAGAGGCAGTGCTTGTCCTCTTGGACTTGAGCGCTGCTTTCGATACTATCGACCACAACATTCTGCTTCACAGACTAAAACATCGCTATGGAATAACTGGCACTGGTTCTCGTCGTACCTTCATGAACGTTCACAGTCTGTTGTAATTGATGACATTGAATCAAAGCCTCATAAGATCGTCTGGGGCGTTTCTCAAGGATCTGTTTGTGGTGCATCTTTATTTACACTGTATACTGCTCCGATAAGTGATATTATTTCGCGTCATAAGTTGCAACATGTAGAAAATGCTGATGACACCCAAGTGTATGCTATCTTCAACCCCTCTGAAAGAGACTCTGTGATCGGACGCTTGGAAGGTTGTATTAGTGATATTAAAGCTTGGGCTTTGAACAACAAACTCCAACTCAATGATAATAAGACTGAGATATTACATTTCCATTCACGCTTTGTTGACTGTGAACAACTTCCACCTTCAAAGATCGGTGATATAAATATCAATCCAAGCCCTGAAGCCCGCAATCTCGGTGTCACTTTGGATAACCATCTCTTGCTAAAGACTCACATAAGCAACGTTTGCCGCAGTGGCTGGGCTTTTATCTATAAGCTTGGCAAAATTAGAAAATACCTCGACAATGCTACCACTGAGCGTCTGGTACACGCTTTCATTACCTCACGCCTTGACAGCTGTAATTCTCTCCTTGTGGGCCTTCCTGACAACGACCTTCAAAAACTCCAAAGACTACAGAACGCGTCAGCCCGTCTTGTCACGCTGACTAAACGCAGAGATCACATCACTCCAGTGTTACAAGATCTCCATTAGCTGCCTTTATCTAAGCGCATTGAATATGAGATCCTCCTTCTGGTGTTTGAGTCTTTCCACGATGACTCTCCTGCATATCTTGCTAATTTGCTCAGCCGCTACAAACCATCTCGTACTCTCAGATCCTCATCTCAAGTCTCTTTCGGATTTCTCGCGCAGCGTCCAAGAATAAATTTCTATGGACAAAGATCATTCGCAGTTTCTGGACCAAAACTCTGGAACAATCTGCCTTTAATAATCAGGAACGCTGCTCCAATAATGACTACTAGTCAGTTCAAGCGTACTCTCAAGACTCTGCTTTTTGAAGACTATGTTTAAAAATTGTATATTTCTTAGGTTTGGTTACAAGTATGTACAGCGCTCAGCGGCTTCTTTGTTATGAGCGCTCAAAAATCCCATATTATCATTATAATTATTATTGTAATTATTATTATTATTATTATTATTGTTATTATTATTATTATATGGAAGAGCAAATGGTTGTCTATGGATCTCAAGGTACGCTTTCTTAAAGCAATTGTTTTCTCAACCACCACATATGAGAGTGAGTCATTAGCAATGACAACAAATGTTAGGAAGCGAGTCGATGCTTTTGAGATGTGGTGCTATAGGTGGCTTTTAAGAGTGTCTTGAAGGGATAAAAGAAACAACAACTGGGCGCTGGAAAAAAATAGATCTGAGTTTATTGAGAAGGAGCATTGAGAGAAGAAAGTTGCAATACATTGGTCATATTTGTAGAAACTACAGGAGTGTTGACGATCTTATTCTACAAGGTGGAGTTAAAGGTAGTCGTGGCCATGAGACGTCCTATAACATCGTGGACTGATGGCTGATGATATCAAAAGGTCTAGGCATAACAGGAGCTGAATGTGCTAGATTAACACCACTATTAATATTTCTCTCAGGTTGTGTATCACGGTGCTAGTTCATCGATATTATTGTATATCTGATATAGATCATAAAGTTGTCATTGAAATTACAATAGACTACTTTCGCGAAATATTGATAGTGGTGTTACTCTTACTTGGGGCACGTTGGCTCTCCATTGACTTCTGTCTAGTATGTTTGTGTAGATTTCTTTGGTGTCATGCAGTTAACATTGTAGTTCTTCTTCGGACGTTCTTGTATTCTTCACATTAAAGTGGGTTACTGTGTGACAAGCTTAAGGCGGTGTCACACATCACCGTATTGACGAAAACGTACGAATAACGTACACTGTTTTACTGTACGGTGATGTTCGTTATGCATTCGGTATACGTTCAATTCGTTATCCATCCGGTGGGAATGCATTTTGAGTACGTTAAGTACGTTGTCTTGTTTTGAGCAAGGTCAAAACTCTCAGCACTAGAG
>JXSR01S049557.1:168114-182106 GCA_000969725.1 Ophiothrix spiculata
GCCTTTGTTATTTGTAGTGCTATGCACATTAACCTACCGGTGGGGTGATGGCGTCAAGCATAGAGTTTACAGGGCCCTCCTGCCAGTCAAGTTCTACAGCTGCGTTATCGCATCACTGAAGCCTAGCTTTTAACGAGATCAGGCGCACCAGAGAAACAAGACGTATAGTTGGAAACAGGAAAACAAAAGCTCAGAGATGTGTGAAGCTTCATGAAGGCCATATCGACGGTTGCACTGGACGTCAGCGAGACGTCAACAAAACCAAACGGCACTTTTCAGTGAGAACATGCCCAAACGGCCCTTTCAGGACCACTCAAAAACATTGAAATGTCCTCCATAAATAAAGCAAATGCACGACAGTTGGACAGAACTGTTGTCATACCATATTAAGGATATCTTTGCAACGCTTTAATCAATCAACACCATTCTTTCACTATTTGAAAGGTAAATACATATCCTACTAAGAAATTATCATTATTTATGCGAAATTGCTTTTGTTCTTACAATATGGCTTCCATCTAATTATTGCGGGTTTTTTTTAACTCACCTGGCATAATCAAACACCTCGAAGTATTTTTCCTATTCTATATAAATATTATAGGTTTAGTTTGGCATGTTAAGATAATTATACGTTTTTCTTTTTAATTGCGGTTCTGTTAATCTAATGACTGCAAAATTATGTTTTAATACTCTGAGGCAGGAATTTAATTCATCACAATTTTGGTTTAAGCTACGGATATCCAGGTTAATATGTTAAAAAGAGTAAAATCTGAATTGCTGTTTGAGTTGTTACGGTGTCTCTCATGTGGTGGTGCTTTATTTCTACTCAATGTAATATTTTTAACTTAGTTCTGTTATAACGTCTGTAAATACAATATCAAATTAATCTATATTTATCTTTTAAATTATTGTTTATGAAAAGTTTTACGCCCTATTTTATATAGTATATCATCTTGTCATTGTTTTATCGTTTTATAGGTGCTGTATGGTATAATGCCAACAGCCAAGGGGAGCTGAGGTGAGAACAATAAGTATAATAATACTGTACACACTCACTTCGCCAGAGAATTTTAATGTTGGTTTCAGTTACTAATGCATAGACCATCAAAACCTTACAAGGTGGAAAATTCCAAGCCTTGGCAAACTCTTGGTACAGCCATTTTTTTTCAAAATGGGCGCCAAAATAGCATATTTTCATTATAAATCATTTATAACAACTGGTAAATCGCTTAATACCCGAAGTTATCAGCGTACTGAAATGGTTTGTGGATCATTCAGAAATGGCTTCTGGAACTATACCAAACCAAATAAAATCAAAATAAGATCATACACATGTTTCAAATTCAAAATGGCCACCAAATAAGCTGCCAAACAGCAAATTTTCATGAAAATCTAGAAAAATAAGTCTTTGTAATGTCTAATATCATGAGTAATCAATAGAAAGTAACACCTATAGGATTACTTCAAGATCAATTTTACCCAAATAATGTCATTTACATATTTCAAAGTCAACATAGCACCCACAATAGATCCAAAATGGCGGCCAAAACACACTTTTCTCGCTCAAAAGGGATTAAAGCCATTAAAACAACACTGTAAACATGAAAAAAATGACCAATAGTAAAAGGCGTTAAGGATTACAAAAGATCAAAATTTCTCTAAAAAGTGTTCCTAACATCTTTCAAATCCAATATGGCGCACATAAATGAGGTCCAAAATGGCCTCCAAAATCCATATGTAAAGCTCCAAATAGGTAAGAGATGCATAAAACGGTACTGAAAACATGAAAGTAATCAATGGAAAATGGCTTTGAAGATTAGAAGAGATCCCAATTTCTCTAAAGGATGTTCATATCATCTTTCAAATCCAATATGGTGCCCATAATGTGGTCCAAAATGGCCGCCAAAACATACATTCGTCGCTCAAAATGGATAAAAGCCAATAAAACAACATTGAAAACATGAAAAAAAAATCAAATGACCAATAGAAAAGGACATTAAGGATTAGAACAGATCCAAATTTCTTTAAAGGGTGTTATTAACATCTTTCAAATGCACGGTGCTCACAATGAGGTCTAAAATGGCCACCAAAGTCCATGATTTAGATTGGCAATTAAACAGTGTTAAAAACATAAAATATTCAAAATAATCAATGCGGAAATGGCTTTGAGGCCTATACTATGAGTAAACGAGAAACAAGCTATGGGTTAAATCAACGAGACATTAATCTTATTAATATCTCGTTGGTTAAACCTCTTAAACCTCACAGAATGCATTTCAAAGTCCAAGGTAAATTAAAACTTATATGTGTTATGTGAAATACTCGCCGGTGTAATGAGACTGAGTGTCCCCCATAACCAGCAGTCCGGGTCTAATTGAACTACACGGAAAGTCGCAATCGATTAATTATTGATCGCACATGTACACGTACGTACGTTGTACACAATTAATAGCATGACTATATAATTGTTATTTAACTGTGGCATTAGGTTATGATATGTTTTGTAGGTAATTCTGTGGCCTTTTATATATGTTTTTATTGCTTGCAAGCATGTTATTGAACTTATAAATATGGAACTGGTGGTGGTCTACTGTCAGCCTGTGATATTTTATTTATATTCTTCTACTGGTGGTGGTAATACTGGACATGTGGTGATGGATTGGAACATTAATGTTACAAAGTTCTTATAGTAGTGGATTAGAACACCTGTACTCAATTGTTGTGTGAAGTGAACTAGATGCTACAGTGACTGCAGTGGACATTTATATATTATGGTGGTGGATTTGAACATTTTTTCTTTAACTTTTGGTGGTGGATGTGAACATTTGCAATTGTGTGTTTTGTAAAGTGACCGATCCTAGCGGAATAGTTGACTAGGAAAAGGAACATTTTACGCTATTTGCGGTGCGCCTGAAACAAAAGGCGGGAACTCCCAGACAGGATACAGGATACAGGATACAGTAGCTAGGACATTTCACTCACACGGACGCTGTATTTCATTACACCGGCACCTTTTTAATCTAATTTTTTTATCGAGTCCACGTCGATTGGCACGTTCTGTACACCGTAGTTGATCATTAATGTCTAGAAACACCTGAAACCGGTAAATTGTCTTGATGGCGTGTGTTTATGTCACTGGATGTTGTGAGAACCGGTAAATTTGCACTTGCTCAGTAGCTGGGTCAATGGTGTCAGCTTAGCATAATTTTACATCTTTAAGCTTACCACTAGAACGAAATAAAAAGGACAGATATCTTTCGGATAATGTATGCTGTTATCACATAATTTGGAAGTCGACCAGTTTATGTGAATTCCATTTGATTTTCGGGGAAATTTTATGTTTTATTCGATACTCCGAAATGGTCGTGGTTGAGTGATATCAACAACAACATCGGATTGGAATAATAAAGCAAAATGGAGAACGCGACTAGTACTACAGATGGAATTATTGCTGAGGACGAAAGGAAGATAGTTCAGGAATTTAGTTACTTGCTGGAGAAATCGAAGCAGCTCTTTAATGGACTTAGGTGAGATAATTGAGCCCCGGCATATATAGTATACAAATATTGACTGCTTTGAGGGGCATGGTTAGGCATGTCCATTAAATTTTAAAACCTTTTAAATACATTTGGAATGTCTTTCATTGGAAAGATCATCAAATTTCCTTTAAAATGAGGGGTCAACCATAATCTAACATTCAGAATTAAGAAAGTTATGGCGAAAAATGTGTTGTTTGAAATGACAGAAAAAAGTTACCCTCTTGCATGACAATACTGTACTGGGTTTTGGAGCCCAATTGGGTGATTTAAATTTTCAGAAAAATTTTGAACTTTTGCTGTTTTGAATTTGTTCACTCTAAATTGAACTAATATGCAAAATAGAATGTAAAATGGCACTTGAAAGTTTTAAAGACAAATTAAAATCATTTTCTGGGCCAATTGAGCATTTAATGTTGCCAGTTTTGTCACCCAATTAAGCCACCCAAGCTCAATTGAAGAAAAACTTTCCATTTGGTTGGAGCTTTTTCGTCGAGAGTTGTAATTTTTTTTCAAACGGCAATGTCACCATTGTATTAAGCTGATATTGAATGGCTACAATCCAACATTAGAGGCTAAGATCTCTGAAGGAAGTGCTGTTTTGAAATGTTTAATTTCAAGTTTTTGCTGTTGAATTCGGAAGCATAAACTTTACAAAAAGTGACTCATATTTGCCCTCAAATTTCACTTTTTTAACTTTGACAATACAGCAATCAAATAGAGTAGAGAAGTAAATTACTTTCTAAACTACAATACTCATTTGAAAGTAGTAACTTTAGTGATTGCAAAACTCAGAAATTTTAACTTGAATTGGCCATGTCACATTTGGGCTTTTATTAATGTAAAATTAGCTTGTGTACACACTTGCAAATGGATGCCAACTTTTTCAGAAAAAAGCGCCCTCACCTGACTAGCCAATGGGGCTTCTTAGCATGGTTTAAATTATTTTCCCGAGGTGATCTCAAAACCATGAATATGCCCGAAGCGAAGCTGAGGGCATATTCATAGTTTTGAGATCACCGAGGGGAAATAATTTTAACCATGCCCCGAACAAAAAGCAGTCAATATTCGTTTTATATACCGAATATATAGATTTTCGTCATCTGGTTGCTTAAAACCGATAATGATTTACGATATTTCTCTTTTCAATGCTGACCGCGCCGTATTTTTGCGCAAAATGTATTGAACGGGCCTAGTGAAAAATATGCCCCGGGCCTAGTAAAATCCATGCCCTCACTTTTAACCAATCAGAGGACAGGAATCTATATATGAGGTATATAACATGTAATGGCAACATTTGCAAGTCATTTGCAAGTAATATGCGTGTTTGCTTGGGGGAAGAAAGCTTACCGGTATCAGCTTCTTATATAAATTTTGAATATGTGGATGGTAATGTACGGTACTGATATTTTTATAAATAATACTGTGACATGAAGATTAATAAAGCCTGCATCTTACTTGATCGTTAATGTAATGTGGTTTCAGACTAGCTGTTGTTGCGGCACACAACGTTGCGACAGACGACCAAACATTTGCAATTTTGAGTTGTCGCATTGTAGTACGACACATTTGCATATTGCCGCAATGGTCTGTCACAAGAAAGGTTGAATTTATATTATATAACTCAAAATACGGTATTGTGTTGTGACCATCACGATGTCCATGCAGGGTAATCGATATATTGGCGTGTAGTACGGCACGGCAAGCAGATGCGAGAAGGTTGCATTTAAAATTTTTGATGTCACGCTGGTCGTATGTCCACACGACAGACAAATCTGAAACCAGCTTTATTCATGGCACCATGTCCATGACTTGACTTACATTGAACAACATGTATCGCTTTCCTCTGACATAGCATAGGAAAACTCATAACTTTGTAGGAGTAAACTTGACTCTATATATGTCCTGCTCTATGACATCAAGACATGGACATGGGAAATGTTCATGTTTAAACTGCTTTTAAGCTTTCTGATTTTTGATATATTTCTAAAATAAAAAACTAAAAACCAAAGGCAACATAGTTTAATAGTGTACTGTAGTTCATTAGAAACCTAAACTAAATCCAAAAATGAAATTTATTACCCAAAATCTGGACGTAAACAAAGTTGAGGTTGTCAAATTTGGAAACCCAATGTTACAACATACAAAGTTAAAGTTTGGGTCGCAAACACTAGAAATTAAAAAAATCTTAGTTTTGACAGCATCTTTGGTGTGGGTTCAATTCCCGGTGAGGGCAGCCTTGTCGGAATGGAATCCCTGAATCTTTGCTAAGATGATTGACGCGGTATGCAGAGATTAATGCATAAAATGAACGAAATGAATGCATAAATTTTAGCATATGGCTGATCAGATTTTCAAGATGTACAACGTGGAATAAATTAATGATTATCCAACTTTCAAATGAGGAAGACAGGAATATTCCAAAATGCTCAACACACAAAGTATAACCTGAAAGTTGGTGTGGGGTACGTGAAACCTTATTGTTACCTGCACGTAGGTTCATATGCATGCCCGCTCATATGATTACGTTCAATGGGAATAGTTACGCTCATCCCAAAAACAATTTGATATCAGCCAATGTTGTTAATTCACTGGTAAATTAATCACTGGGTAAATAAGTACTGGTTTAGGCCCCTAGATGTAAAATATGTGTAATAATTGAAAAAAAACAGGGAACAAATTTAAAAATGATATTTAACTTTAATTTATCACTTTCTAGGCTGTAGGCCTGTAGATATTAAAAGTTTCACTACCCCGATAATTGTTTCGTTGAAATCATTTACAGCTTTACAATAGATTCGTCGTGAGGTGTCTTGCTAAGAGAAAAAAAAACACTCTTGAGTTCATAGACACATTTTTTAAGACCTGGCAGATTAGCAGTCACTAATTACTATCCCACCGCTGCCACCAATTGCCCTTTCCATGTAAGATTCTATAGATACATTTTTTAGGTCTTAACTTTAAACCTATTGTAAGTTGTAAATCTTTTTGTCCGTGCTGACCTAACTCTCCAGATTACTGTCACTGTGTCACATGTATGTTTTTCGGCCAAAAACGTTTTGGTCAAATACATTTCGGCCAATATAATTTTGCCCAAAAACACTTTGTCCAAATATATTTCGTCCAAAGTTATTTGGGCCAATCGTTATTTTGTCCTATCGCTATTTTGGCCAAATATATTTCGTCCAAAGTTATTCTGGCCAATCGTTATTTTGTCCTACCAGTATTTTGTCCAAATATATTTCTTCCAAAGTTATTTGGGCCAATTGTTATTTTGTCCTTCCACTATTTTGGCCAAATATATTTTGTCCAATTGTTATTTTGTCCTACCACTATTTTGGCCAATCGTTATTGTGTCCTACCACCAGTATTTTGTCCAAGGTAAGTTATATATACACTATATGAATAAATTAGGTAAATAAAAACATGTTCTTTTAAATAAAGCAATTTGAATTTTCATTTTATATTATAAGTAGCCTATATGAAAGAAATGGACGACACTATTGTGGGTAGGATTTTAAATCATCGTTTTCAAAAGCAGCTGGACACTAGGAAAGGGGGTTGTAACAGTTCTTTTTGCTAGGAAGAAAATTCCCTGTTTTCCTTTAAATTTCCACACGCAATACTGTACAAAACAAAGTAGGAATCATAAAGAATAGAAATGACGAAGATGATCATGAGAAGAGTCCACAGATTCAGTAACCATAGGTAATTTTTGAGTTTATTTTCCCTCATCATAGTCCCCCTGTTCTAGAATACCCTGTCACAATTCATAGCCTCTTTAATATTCTGCGATCACATTGAAGTATACAATATACAGTTTACGCTATTCGATGGCTATATTTCATACAGGTACGGCGAGCTATACGTTTTTTTCGAATAGTGCCCTCTTCAAATTCGCGTGTTCGGAAGGCCACAAACTCATCGGATGTTGCCGTGAGTGCTCGACAAACTCCGGATATGCACCAGACCCAGAAATTATTGCAAGGCTTGTCGACAGGTATATTGGCTGTTTGAATATCGCTGTGTAGTACGTGTGTACTCGAACGTCCTAAAATCATGTGATTATTAATAGCTTCTATAGCTTCTGATCCAAACCCAACACTAGCCACTGGGTACTTTTTGACATGATTTCCAGATTTATTTCTTAAATCAGTGACTTCAAGCTAAAACTTATACATGTAATAAAGCTCTTATGAAAATCTGCCCTTGTGAATAAATGTACACAAACTAGAAACTACATGAAGAAAATAAAACTGGGCAAAATAATTTTTGACAAAATATAGAACATAGTGACTCTTGGACAAAATAATTTTGGACCAAATAACAATTGGCCCAAATAACTTTGGACAAAACATATTTGGCCAAAATATGGGTAGGACAAAATAACAATTGGTCCAAATAACTTTGGACGAAATATATTGGGCCAAAATAGTGGTGGGACAAAATAACTATTGGCCCAAATAACTTTGGACAAAATATATTTGGACATAATATAGTATGGCCGAAATAGAATTGGCCCAAATAATTTAGGCCAAAATAATGTTGGCCTAAGTGAAATTGGCCAAAATAACTTTGGCCAAAGTGTTGTATCCCCGAGTGTAATAAAGTCTTTGAATGAGTGGACTCTTGGGTTCGCACTGACATTCCAGCCCAGTAATTGTTACTGATTGATTAATATCAAATTTATCTTTTTGACAATCAGTTATAATAGCCTCAGTTTGAGGCCCATGGCAGGCTTTTAATGGTAAAAGCATAGGCCTAATGTTTAACATGTTTTCTTCCTCTCCCCTTGTACATGTAGTCTATAGTATTCCATGAAAAAGTTTCCTCTCCCCTTGTATTATAGTATTCCATGAAAGTGTAATTCTGCTAGCTGGCCAAAGGTGAGGTGAACTGGTAGTATGTGGATAAATAATTTTGATACAGTTAGTTAGGACCTTGAAGTATTAAAGTAGTTGGACTTGGAATGACTTTGACCCAGGAATGGATAAACTTGACAAGCCTTGATGTATGTATAAGAACATATTACATAATGCTGTTATCTTAAGGGCAATATGCAGTTTTATTTTGGGAATCTTTGTGGTGTTGATGAAAATGGAAAAAGGAGTATAAAAATAAAACATGGAAAATGGAATCTAACCTTCGATATTAAAAACTATACAAACTGAAATTAAAAAAGAAATAAAATGAAAATTTAAATTTAAATCTGAAATAAAATAGAAAAGAAATTTAAAATTTAAAACAAACATGAAAAAGGGGGGAACACTTAAGGAATAAGATTACCATCCCAAGCCAAAGAAAGATAAAGGGACACCCAAAGGACTTGACCAAGTCTACAGTTATAATAAATTTATATATTTATATTGAAAATTCAGTTTATAGTATATTTCAATTCAGTTAGTTTATACATGTAGGTGGATCTGTGTATGTACCTGGGTTTTTCATGGGGAGGGCTAAAAACTGTTTGTCCCTGTTGAAAATGAAATAAGATGGAGGAAACTTGGGCACATTTTTGATGCTATAAAATATTACTTTTTATCTCAAAATGGTACTTACGGGCTGAAAAGTGTTTAAATTCAAGAAGCCTAGGTTTGAATGTGGATTCCCATTTCTTTTGTTAACAGAGAAACCTAGTTCCTCTAGAAAAGTAGCCTTAGTACATTTGTTTCATACATGTGCAAATTAAATCTACATAGATCTTCAAAAACATGATCACTTATCTCAAATTGCCCCTATTTTTACCTTGGTAGATAATACCTTGATAGATATCATATACCTTATTCTTACTTTGATACAGAGATTTCCTCAGAAGCTTCTTCGATAACTTATGATATCTATACCAAACTATGGGTATTCCAGAGCCCTGGATAGGCCAATATCCATCCTACATGTATGCCACATGCATTTTCTCTAATCTCACCTTCAACATGTTTCTGCGGTACAGAGACCTTCCTTATTATGGTCATAAGCAGTGGCAGTCCTTAGCCTCAGTTTGAGGCCCGGGGCTACTTTGGATAGTGAAAATGTCTTTTTTTCTCTCTCTATTTTTTCCCTCTCTCTCTCCTGTTATTTTTATGTAAGCGCTGTGTTCTTTGTAGAGCGGTATAGAAATGCTTGTTGTTATTATAATTATTACTTGAGATTGTGAAATTATGTCCCCTATTCTTCTTTTTATTCATTCAATTGATCAATGAAAGCGAAAGCACCCACTCGCAAGAGCCATGTACAGGCCTATTCCACTATTTCGCTCTCTTGATACCCTTCATCTTTTAATCCACTATGGCCATGTGTTTTGAACTGGGCCTATAAATAGGTGGAGATGTCACATCTGCGCGAGGAAACTGATATCATTTTGCTTTTTTTCTATATTAAATACACCATGCATGTTGGCAAATTAGGTCTTAAATTAAAGCTTAAACATTTGGGATCATGCTTGAAGTGAAACAAGTGCCAAAACTTATTTAAAATTAAAAGTGCACAATCCTCAGGTGAAATACTTAATTGAGTGAATACTAATGAGAAATCTGAAAAGAAAATTTTGAAACAATTCAACACTTTTTACAAAACTCCACTTAGGCCTATTACCAGTTGATTACCTGTCAATCAACAAAATTGCTGCGTGGAGGAGGATCAGGATCAGCAAATTTGGCTTTTTTAGTCAAATATGTAGAAAATACATGTATAATAAGAAAAATGATGGTAGATGTTTGCAGCTCATAGGACATGCTATTTGCATTAACAAAATTTCAATTTTGTTTTTTAGTAATTAATACCATCATTAATTAGAATATGGCCGCGCGCCACAAGTCAAAATTCCAAGAAAAAATGCATCTCCGTGCATTTAAAATGTCATAACTTGAAAAGTATTCACCCTACCCTTGGAAAAATATACATTTCTAGAAAGCTTTTTCTTCAAGGAATCCAAAAATGGTATTGTTGTGATGGTAGGGGTATAAGTATGAAAACACTATGGTTGAAAAAATATCAAAAATTTAACAAAAATGTGAATTTAAAAAAATGTTGCGCAAAATATATTAAACTTTGTAAAGGAACTTAATGTCATATATAAGTAGAAAGTTGTGTTTCTGAAGAATTCAAATATGCAACTAAAAGTTAAGTGAGAAGTACCAAATTTCAGAAATACATTCTTCAAAATTCTTCCCAACTACACCCCTTGTCATTTTAAGTTGCATTTTTGAATTCTGCAAGAAAAATGCTTTAAGAAAATGTATACTTTTATGTACCTAAGGTGTAAGGTGTAGCCGTTACAAACAAATGAATTATAAAACATGCGGTTTTTAGTTGGGCTATTTTTACAAAAAGGTGTGACGCGAAAACGGCCAACCTTAAAACGCATGGCATGGCCCTATATTAATGCACTACATAATAATCTAGCTGTGGGTACCTATTTCCATGTCCGCTCTGTGGCAAAAGGGGCAAATTGGAATCTATTATAGAAAACTGATATTGTAGTTCATTATTTTATTAGTGGATAAAAAAGTAAGTGGTTTAGGGGCCAAGTAGCTTGTATTGATTATTTTGGTGGTATGGCCTATGAGAAATGTAAGTGCTATTGTGAAATTGCACGTAAGAAAAGAGTAGAAGGACACTTTTACTAAATTCCAAGTAGCATTATGTACATGAATTGAGAGAAAACATATTAAAGAAGATAAAAGAAAGAAAGAAAAAAAGACATATATTATCCACTATCAGGAGAAAAAAAGGACATATTTTCCACTATCCCAAGTAGCCCAGAGCCTCAAGATGGGGCTAGGCAGTCCTACTCCGGTAACTTATTATCTATGTATACCAAACTATGGGAATTCCAGAGGGATATACCTAACCTATATCCCTCCTAGATGTCAATCCCATTTCTAATCTCACCTTCAACATGTTTCTGTGATACAGAGACCTTCCTCATTATGGTCATAAGCAGTGGTAGTCCTACTTCGGTAACTTGCTGTTTCTGAGCCTTAATTAATACAATATATACAATAGAGTTTGATTGTAAATAAAAAAAGAAGGAAAAAAAAAAGAAATCCTGACCGACCGACCCAATTTTTCAAATTCAATTGAGGACAAGCAAACAATTTTTTTTTGGGCCTTATGGTCATAAGCAGTTGTAGTCCTACTTCGGTATTACTTATTATCTACATGTATGTATACCAAACTATGGGAATTCCAGAGGGATATGTACATGTATATCCCTCCTAGATGTCAATCCCACATGATTTCTAATCTCATCTTCAGCGTGTTGTTTCTTTGATACAGAGACCTTCCTCAGTATGGTCATAAGCAGTGGCAGTCCTACTTTGGGAGAACCTTTGATATTTATACCAAACTATGGAAATTCCAGCAACAAAACAGGTAAGTTGAATTATTGGGGGCTTGGTGCAAAAAATTAATGCAGAAATATGAAGCCCTCCTGTCACCAATTATTAAAGCCCCTCTTAACAAGAGTCAAACCTTGATTGCATTATTGGATTGTGGCACGATTATCCAACAGTACCAAGATCACTAAAATCGGCCAAGGCGTTACATAATTATATGTGGGCTGCTCTGGCAAAATGAGAGGAAAGTTGAAAATCTACATTTTGAATAAATGTCATATAAAGTAGAAATAGGGTGAAACTGAAAAAGTCAAATTTTTGTTTTTTAACATAAAACGCCTTCATGCATTTAAGGTTTACCTTTACCTAAAGTTTTGAAGGACAACTTTGCTAGGAAGTGCAATTATTCACGGCTAATTGATTGCCTATTGCTATAATACACTGTACCAATCAGTATCTTTGAAATCAATTTGCAGCTAATTTTGACTGCAATATATTCAGTGGACTGCTTTGGATTTCAATCTCTAAATGAAGAATGGAGAAAGAAAGTGTAACATATAAATTATATATCATTCAAAAGCTGAGATTATAGAGAATTAACATTTATCAGTAAACCAATTTTCAAATTTGCGACTTTTCTCTCATTTTGCCAGAGCACCCCTCATATTAAACGTCATAAAAATCAAAAAAATTGCAAAAATATCTGTGTCAAAATTCAAATGTTTAACATACATAAAAGAATTTTAAATATATGATGAATTTTTATTATTAAAAATCCATGTCAATAATTCTAAATATGTAATTTTAACATTTTTTTGTGTGTGCTAATACATGTATTATAAGGGAATTCATGTCCTGTAAAATTTCATTTTGATAGCATGATAGCCACTTCATAGGCATATCTCATGCAGCCTCAACATCTTCCCCAACACTCAATATCCTACCCACCTTTTCCATCAAAATAGTTGCAAAGGTTGTGAAAGAGATTACAATGCTTTTGTTCAGTTTCGTAATAGGGAAAAGCTTATAGGTTGTACATGTACATTTGTTGTAATAACCTCCTTGGTTAGACGAGGTATAATCCTGATATATACATTGTAGGCTATAAGTTTTTGAACTTTCCATAAATCCATGGCACATTTTTCTGCTCTTTTTGCTCAGTATTTTTCACTACAAATTTAGTATAAAACATTGCACATGTTGTGAAAAAAGAAATGATTTCAAAATGAGAAATACTAGAGAACCATTTCCTATAACATGGATACCCTAGCCTGTATGGTTAATATAACAATTAGGAATCAGGTGGAGGAAAAACATTGATACCCTAGCCTATATGGTTAATATAACAATTAGCAATCAAGTAGAGGAAAAATATTTCCAAAACAATATTTGACTGATGTTTCAGCTTCAGCAAATAAGCATTTGAAGCACCTATGTGTTCTAAAATGAATTTAACAGGACATAAGCTTTAGGCCAAAAAAAAAGAAGTTTGGTTGTCCTCCACCGACCGACCCTATTTTTCAGCCCGACCAAACTTTTTTTTGTTGAAAAATATTTTTTTTTTCTAAAAAAATATGCAAAACTTAGCGAAAACTACAAAAAGAATGTTATGTTTTTGCTTTTTTTCAATATTCAACCCTCAAAATGTTTAGGATGTCCCAAATCACTACAAGAACTATTTGATTGTGTTGATTTGGATGTCCCGGGGGAAGTTGTGAAGGCTGGAGCAGCCGATCGACCTAGCAGTCCGTGGAAGAGTATTGAAAAAAAATTAAAAGCTGTGGAGGGCAACCAAAGAATTGTTTTTTGGGCCTTATAGATGAATTTGTTAAAGGGGGTATTGAACAAAAATGTTAAATTTTACTTGTGGATGATATCACTTCATATGTAAGAATATAACAGTCAATAACCAGACATTGGGAAAAGTGTGATCAAACCTTCATAACAGTCAAAAAATTGAATTTTATTTTGTTTGTTGATATTGGGTATGAGGCTATTTTCTATGGAATTTGTTGATGCTATTTATCAAAAAAGAGCCAAAGATTTGTTTGTGAAACATTTCTTTTACATCATAGATTACAGATAAATCAAGAAATTTGGAGTTTGCATCTATAAGGGCAGTA
>JXSR01S049557.1:258132-268599 GCA_000969725.1 Ophiothrix spiculata
TTTACCTCTTGAAATTTTGAATTTTATCTTTTGAGAAGTAATGACATTTTGAAATAATGAATAATAAATAATGAAAATGTTGCCTCATTATGGGCTGAAAAAAATGTGACGGGAAACTCGGAATCGAGTTTCATTAGCCTAATGTGAAAACTCTGTCAACCATAACGAGTGACCTTAGTTCAATTAAGCTCCTAGAATATGGTATTTGATTGACACTTTTGTACGACTATCTTGTAATTGATTTGGTCCTCATGTGGCCGGAATGTAATGCAACACGATTGTAGTAAATAATTGCATGTTGTAATTAATTACAACAATGAAATTATTGTAGTAAATGTGACCTCGTGATTTGTCTGACCCCGGCCATTGTCATTAGTATGATATAAATCACTATGACAAGTCTGGCCAGCAAGTATGTGTTGATATGCCATGTCAATCACTCTACAGGACACTATGCATGTTGCATGCAATATTTGCTCTAATGCAATAATAACCTTTAGGTTGTGCTTTTTCAGGCTAGTCTGGCAGTCAATGATTTTCAGCAAGAGTAAAAGACCGTCCATCCTTGATCCACGTTAGTGTTATTATTTCCGTAATTCAATTTGAGAAATATATGTGGGTCAGTATGGATTATTACATCACACTATTCAGTCATAACCACGTTTAGCATCTTGTTTGTGTGGATGTATTTGTGAATAGGTGGATTTAGACACAGACTGTAAAGAATCTTACAATCTGTGGTTTAGATATTGGTTTGAATGGATTAAGGTCAAGTGGTAGGCTTTCTATGTTTGAAGACAAAATGCCAAGATGTTCTGTGATGAAAATTGAATTCTTCTAAACCAGCTTTCATTCTAGTGGTCGTTTGTAAGTTTTGTAGTTTCATCATCTGTTTGGTGTCACACGTCTGTTGTAGCAGCGAGAAGAATTTTATTGTTTTGCGGCTTTGTAAATTTCATTTCAACTTAAAAAATCTTCTTATACGACAATTTTTTTAATGCTATTGATTATATTGGCGACATATTTACACATTTATATGTAGCTTACTTCAACAACAACCAGAAGTTATAAGTTTCTCTGAAATATTATATTGGCAACATACTTACATAGTTATATATAGCTTACTTCAACTTCAACCAGAAGTTTTAAGTTTCTTTAAAAATGTGACTTTATAAAGTGACAAGCTGCAAAACAATACAACTATGAAAGCAGTAATATATCAATGATTACAAATCACTTTTCACAAATATTTTACCTCTTGAAATTTTGAATTTTATCTTTTGAAATTCTGAATTAAAATGAGGTGTTTTTCCATTTCAAGAACCACTGACCCAAGATTAGAGATTATACCATGTGCAATCCAGATAAATGACAAATGGCAGCTATTACAGATACGACTTTCTTGTACTCACATAACGAAATATTTTCATGAAATTGTCATCAGACATGTTTCAAAGTTCTTCTTAGCAGTGTTTGTTTTTATAACAATTCCCTGCGGCATTTTAGTGTATATGTTTTGTGCTGAATTCAATTTTATGAACATTAAAATAAACAATTCATATTTCCTCCCTTGAAAGTAAATTTGAAACGGTTATATTGAACTTGTGCAGACTTCCTTCGTCTGTTTTGATTTGTTTCTAGTAGCTGTAGTAGTAGTAATTCATTTATATCAATTTTGTAAACATTCCCAGAATAAATATTTGATATCACCTTCCTATTTCATATAATACAAAAGTAGTAGTAGTACATATGAGTTTTAGAATATGTATCTCTACATTTAGAAGTAAAACAGAAATTAAACAGAGATCATGGTAAGTTCTAATTCATTTCAGTATTTTGATAATTGAAGCAACCTTGTTTAAAGGGGCATTGGACAAAAGTTTGATATTTTATTTCTGGATGATTTATACTTCATATGTTAGAAAATAACAGTCAATTACCAGATATCTGGAAAATGTTGATCAAAACCTTCAGAAAATTCAAAGAAATTAATTTTATTCTGTTTGTTGATCTTGGGTATGAGGCTATTCTCTAAACATATTTATTGATGCTATATCAAGAAAGAGTCAAACATTTGTTTGTAAAATATTCCTTTCACATCATAGATTGAAGATAAATCAAAAGAAATTTTGAGTTTGCATTAGATCTCTTGAAAAAGCCAATTTTAAAAATTCAACTACAGAGGGCAGTATTTATCATTGTCGACAATGTTAATTAGAAATAAAAGAATCATCTAAATATTTTGATATATAGGGTTTGCATTTGACAATGAAACTTTGCATGCTGTCATTATTACTGCTAATACTTCAAATGATACAAACATCTCAAATTGCTTGAAAAAAAGTTTGGGGATGATGCTGAACTTGTCCAATGCCCCCTTTAAGGGTTGCATGACACAGTTTCCTACAATGGAATTTCTTTGTTTATACCAGTTGATGCCGTAGGTGCAGGTGGTAAAATTGTTTCAATGTTTCAATACAAAATTTTGTGTCGCTATTTTATACAGGTTTCTGTGCAATAGATTTATCTTAACCCAGATTTGGTATATTTTATTTAAGCATACTATATGCTTGTTTTTATATATCTCCTTGGATCAGAAGCATTGCTTATCAGGGACAGGAATGAAAGTCAGTGTGGCTAGGTAAATCCAGATATGGATTTTGAAATTTAAGACTTTTCAGAATAAGAAGATGAAATAATTTTATTTCAGCCATGTAGATCACGGCTATATTTAAAGTATCCAATGTTTTATTTAGTCACAGTATCTTAAACTTGAAAGTAACATGAAAATGAAATTGGGTCAAAACTTATGTAGCAAAATATAGTTCACAAAATAGCATAATGCAATTTACTCAATGCAGGTATTGTTGATGTTCAAGTACAAGTTTCAATGATTTTAAGTGCCGGAAAACTTGACAGAATGTCAGTGTCAAACTACGCATCATGCAGAGAGTAGAATACAACACACGGATGCATGGTTTTACGTGACTTCCTAATCACAAAGTAATTGGTGTAGAATGTCTGTGAGGACTCTACCAGAAGTGACATCATTTGGGCCCAAACTCATGATCTTTGGATTGGATTTTAAGACTGCCAGTGCTTTGACTTAAATTTGGAGTAGCTGTGACTTTGTAGTGTGTTTAATATGTGACTGTCCATCCCAAACCAGCCTCTTGTCATTTTCACTTTTTTAAATATAAGCAAAGACCATGTTTTAAAGATTAAAATGACACCTCAATAAACTCGATTTCCAAAAGTTAAGTTATGGCCCATCAAAGCTTATCATAGAATAAAATGTATAACTGAGATAAAGACATTCAAAGATCAGCAAGCCTTATATTTTCTGTTGATTGTCCTCAAAATAATACAGACATATTTCATATTTCTGATTATTTTTATGACATGAAACTTTGCTGGTGTTTTGTTGAAGTAAGCACAAGGATGTTGAATCTGTCAAAAATCAATTTCGGCAATTAAAAACTTGATATGTATTTTCAACTGTAGCGCAAAATGATGTTTGCTGTATTTATGGCTCGTTTGAGATGGACGTTCACATATACGCAAATGCCATTTTCTTTCTTCAGCAGTGCAGTAGAGTTTATATTACATTATTGCATTTATGGATTGTTGCAAAGGAATCTAACATTGTGATGCGTCAACTATCAATGCATCCAAAATGACAGGATATATGCTGGTCTTCAAGCTTTTGAAGCTTGTGCGCCTGGTTGATTTTTACCCCATGGTTTCCAACTTTTTGTGCCCGGTGGGACAGAAAAATGAGACACAGGCTACGTCATTTTTCCCACTGCCGCATCCGAGTCTTGAAGAAAACAAAGACTTTAAAAAAAATATATGTATTCATCAGAAGAAAATCAAACAAGTTCTTCTTTTATTGATAAATTATTGATTTCCAAATCAAAATTGGGATTAAAATGTTCCGAAATACTGGTTCTCTGGAAAGGTGAAGGTCCAGTACCCACACTCTTCAGATTTCTGGCACCTAAAATAACAAAGGCTCATTCCAGTGGAAACTGAACCTTTTTTGATTTCAAGCAAAAAATCAGCTTTTTTATTCAACCACATAAACATATTTTTCAGTCATACATTTGTTACTTGGTACGTGAGAAGTATTTTCCAATCGGAAATTGTAAAGTTTGTCTATCCGTGCATGAATGAGCACATGTTTTGTTTCAAAAATGTCACAACGTTACCAAAAAGTTACACCAAAATGTCACAAACGTTACCAAACGTTACAACACAAAAGAATGCATTAAAATAATTCCTGGTGATATAATGTTCTGTAATTTTTATGAAGTATTTGTAAATATGTCTCCCATAATCGGTGTAAGGCGCAATAAAAAAATCGTCGACACTCCAGAGAAATTGTACTTTGAAGCCATTAGGAGCAAAAAACCATTTCCATGCGCGGTCACAAACGTTACCCAACGTTACATGGACTTTACTCAGGATTTTGGCAATTGATTTAATTTTCAAACATCTACATGTCTTGACCCTACCAGTGAGCACCATTATCAACAACAAAATCGTTCTGTGGCCATTTAAAAGTGAAATTTTTCAATTTTTCGGTCACAAACGTTACTTTGGAATGAGCCCATAGAGAAAAAAACTTTGATTGGTAAAACCAACAATAATTAATTCCTTGCTGCGTATTACTTCATAAATTCAGTTAGTATTTAATGTGTTGTGCTTTAATGCTACACCCCACTAAATATACATGGAAAACATTAATCAAGCATAGAGCCAAGAAAAAAATATGTTGTGTTGCCCTCTTGGGGGGAAATTTTAAAGTCAGGTTAGTCTTGATTCTTTTTGTCCCTCTTTTTTTACTTTTCCTGAAGGAGATTTTCATCTTTAATCTCTAAAAACAATGCATGTTAAGTCATATGACGACAAGATCATTTATTAGTTATTTCTGACAGGACACCAAAGAATTTATAATTTAACACATTTATGTGAGTTTCTGTGCGAGAAACGATAAGTTTAATTGAAAAAAAAAAATTTAAAAAATCCCGACCCAATTTTTGCCAGATTTAGGGTCGGTTGGAAAAGAGGAACACAGTAATGTTTCAGAAGTCAGAAGAAGGGCACTCAAGGCAACAGAGGGAAATAAGTTGTTATTTTAAATCCTATGCACACCTAACCAAAAATTATCTGATGTAGACATTTTTAAGTTATGCCTTCAGGGCATAGTTATATCTGATTCTCATTATTGAGCTACCAAAATTGCATATTGTGTAGTAGGCACTATTGTGGGTGATTTCAAAATATGATGGTCACACCTGAATTTGCTCATAGCAATTTTCGTTTAGCTCTGTCTTAGCCATCATCTATTTTTTCACTGAGTAAAATTCACTGGATAATAAGCCATTATCTATTTTTTACTGGCCACTATACTGAGCAGAATTCACTAGCCAACCCCAATAACTGGATAACGTGCCTGGCGGCTCAGCTTGAACGGCTAGCGAGTGTCGCTTCGCGGTACATGCTCGCTGCTTGGTCACTAAATGGGATAAGTCACAGGATGATTTTGGTCACAGGAATATATGGAATCCAATTTGACAATATCTCATAATCAACTTTCCTGACTATTTTCTCAGTCATTTTCGACTTCAGCTGCACAATTAGCATTGCCGCAATGTTGTACCTTTCAATTAACAGCAACAAAATGTTTAAAAGATCAATCCTTAGGGCACCATTACATAGTCACTGTTGGAAAGTACAACATTTCTGCCACTTTCCACTGGCTGTCCACAGACCGTAATTGCAGATGCCTTCTGGAAAAACCCTATTTTGCACTTCGCTTAAAATCACCATTTTCAGGTCCACCATGATTTATTATGCCATTGTGTTGTCATTTATTGACCAATTTCCATAAATTTGTTATCAATGAAAGGAGGAGACCCTACCCTTTTTACAATGGTATCAAAAAACTAAACTTCTGGCTTGTCAACAACGATTTGCTGGATATCGCAACCCTTCAATGCAGGGACTTTATCTAGCTGTATGTTTCAATTTTCTCCACACTGATTACATGATTAGTAAGGGAGGTTGCCGACATCTATCGCCACCATCTATTACGTTAAGAAAGTAAAGATGCATCTAAAACAAATTTTGCACACATAGGACTAGTGACTATTCTGACAAAATTTCATTGATATAGCTGGGTCATTTTCTTGGTGGTCTTTAAAACTTTTTGATACCCCCTCGTATAATAAGTATTCAAGAATGAGAAGTATTTTGTGACATTTGTGGGCAATAAATAGAATGGTAATTTGACAAATAGAAGGAGAAACGTAAGAGCACACTTGCATCAAGTGCTGTGTACTATGTATTGCTCGTCTCTGTGGCTCCCTGTCTTCTTGGCTTCCTAAGATTCTTAAGTGTTTTGCTCTGGTTACATCATAGGTCTAGAGTAAGCTGGCAAGTTTTCCGCGTCATAGTGTAGAGGACCAACCAATGTAACATCTCTACAGAATTGGATAATTCAGGGGTGTGTTTCTTCAGGGTTTTTCTTGATTTCAGGATTTTTGGTGTAGATTTCAAGATTGTTTTTTGTTCAAAATTTTCTGCAATTTAATTGATTCTTAAGTGTTGTGCTCTGGTTACATCATAGTCTAGAAGACCAACCAATGTACCATTTCTACAGAGTTGTATAATTCAGGGATGTGTTTCTTCAGGATTTTTTTTGTTAAAAAATTTCTGCAATTTAATTGATTCCTAAGTGTTTTGCTCTGGTTACATCATAGGTCTAGAGGACCAACCAATGTACCATTTCTATAGAGTTGTATTATTCAGGGGTATGTTTCTTCAGGATTTTTTTGTTCAAAATTGTCTGCAATTTAATTGATTCCTAAGTGTTTTGCTCTGGTTACTTCATAGGTCTAGAGGACCAACCAATGTAGAGTTGACTAATTCAGGGATGGGTTTCTTCAGGATTTTTTGTGTAGATTTCAGGATTTTTTTTGTTCAAAATTTTCAGCAATTTAATTTGTTTTCAGCTCGATACTGTTTTAGACCAACCTGTTTTTTTCCCGGGATTTTTAACAATGGCCAGAATTTTTCCAAAACCCCAATCACACCCCTGATAATTTAATTTGTCAAAATGTTGTAAACATGCTATTATAGGCCGCATAAAAAAATTAAGTTGTTTCTCGTCTGAAGGTTTCTCAAAATGTGAGGAGGGAGGGAGGTGGTTTTTTTTTAAGGTTGGGGAGAGCCTGAGCAATCCAGGTTAACCCTTGGTATATGTTGACTGCACATTCAGTTGCTGTCTTTTAACTCTATGTGATATGTATAGCTGTTGGTTTGATGATAGTTTGAACATTAAAAACATCAAAAATTTAAAGAATCCATTTAAAAAAGAAAGCGAGGTCTAATTGATATTTGAACGATTTAGCTCAATTTTTAACATCTTTTTAGCATTTTTGCACACAAAAATGGTGCGGCACCAAAAAGTTTTCTTACTTCTAACAAACATAGTCAAACTGATGCACCTATATGACTAAGGCCGGGGTCAGACGAAAAATAAATTTTGCTCTCGTAATACGTCTGACCCGTATTTATTACAATAGGGTCGTCGTCGCATTAAAAAAAAATGAACGACGACAATTTCTGTCGTTGAGATGGATTTATTGTAATAAAGTTGAAAATAATGCGGTAAAAACCCTGTGTGACCCCACCTCGTAATTAATTACGACATTGCATTACTATAGTCTGCATGCTGAAAATGATGTGCTAATCCCATCTCGTAATTAATTACGACATTGTATTTATTGTAGTAAATGCGAGGTCGTAGTACGTGTGACCGCATGTCGTAATTAATTATGACATTAATTTTTTTGTAATAAATAAATCTTGTCGTTCGTCTGACCCTGGCCTAAATTACTATTCATAAGAAAACTTTGATTGGCAAAACTGTTCTCTATATCGCTAAACAAAATTGGTCTGCACATTCATGATGAGAAAATATTACAAGAGAAGGCTTGAAATATGCATGAGATGAATTTTATGTTTTATTAAATGAATAATACAATGAATCGTTTTTTCCAGAGTTTATTGCAGATATGATGTTAAAAAATAAAAACCCTTAAATTTTGTCTTTTAAGGGACTAAATCAATTTAGACCCAAGCAACTCGCCCCAGCCGAGCAAGGACGAGCCAAGCTACTTGACCCAATCTAATTCAATACCTAGGACTACATGTAGCAGTCAAAATTATTTTGATTGTTAAGTACCTATTGATATTTTTAACCTTTTGACACATTTTAACCCTTTGAAACCTGGCCATTGTACGTGCATCTGTACCGCTGACCCGGGCCAACCCGAAAGCTAAAAAAAAAAAGATTATAACACCTAAACATACTTTTATTTTGATTTTTGCTTTACCTTTTCATTTTACAATAGTGTGAATTGTTCCAATAACCAGCATTAACAAATAATACTATTTATGTCGACCAACTTATTGACATTTATGTTGCAGTCTATGGGCGAAGTCATATTTGTTGAAAATTTGAACAGATTTACGTAAATGTGAGGAACGATTCAGCTCTGTTGAGTAAATAAGAGAAAAATGGCCGATCAACCATGTGTTCAAACTTTTATTGATGTCTTCTGATATAAATAAGACCATTGGAAATTTTAACTACCCATGCCTGTTGACACACACACATCAAGTTTCTAACACGTGACCTCTAAGTCGTTAAACCAGCTCGTCGGGTATACGGTACATTTACACGTGAGCCGGTATACCGGCTCGTCAGGTTCAAAGGGTTAATATTACTTGATTTGTGCCACAGATGAGCGAAATGGAAAGATAGGATGAGTAAGAACTTTATTTAATGGCTCGGGCGGCCCGAGAGATCGCTCGTCTCTAAATTGATTGTCCCTAAGGCCAAAAAAAAAAAAATTGGTTGCCCTCCACATCTTTTTTCAGAGAGGGTCGGTCGGTCGTTGTTTTTTTTTGGTTTTTTTTAATACTCTTCCACGGACTGCTAGGTCGATCGGCCGCTCCAGCCTTCACAACTTCCCCCGCGACATCCAAATCAAAACAATCAAATACTTCTTGTAGTGATTTGGGACATCCTAAACATTTTGAGGGTTGAATATCGAAAGAAGCAAAAATTTAACTTTTTTTTTTGTAGTTTTGGGTAAGTTTTGCATATTTTTTTAGGAAAAAAAATATTTTTCAATAAAAAAAGTTGAAAAATAGGGTCGGTCGGTGGAGGGCAACCAAACAATTTTTTTTGGGCCTAACTCTTCAAGGGGAAAGAATAACTAACTTTGAAAATGTTTAAGGCTACAAAATACAAAACTCAATGAAGAACCTTCTAAAATAGAATAAGTCATACATGTCAAACATGCGATGCTCTTGGTCTAAATATCTTACTATGTTTATAACTATTGTAAACTCCTAAGGTTTTCCACCTTAGGGGTAAGGCTGTCGGTTTTCCGCCTACAGCCGCCTCTATCTTTCCTGCTCTGCAGTAGTATGTAATATGCGCTTAGACCTTAAGATTATTTAAGAATAAGCGCAGTATAAATTGAAATATGTATGTATGTATGTATGTATGTTTTCATCAATAATGTGTTGACATCAATAATGTGTTCATCCTCACTTTATCACATCAGTCAATCCATGGTCAATCTAACAAGTCTGGCCGTGGTAGATATGACAGTATTCATGTTGTGTGCAATATCTGTTCTAATTCAATATAACCCTTAGGTTGTGCTTTCTCAGGTCAGTCAATAATTTCAAGCTAGAGTAAGAGACCGTCCATCTTAGGTAGTGATCCAAGTTAGTGTTATTATTTTCGTAATTCAATTTGAGAAATATATTTGGGTCAGTATGGATTATTACATCATGCAATTCAATCATGCCTACATTTAGCATCTTCTATGTGCTGATGTATGAGGGGATGTCAAAAAGTATTTAAGATCACCCGGAAGGAAAGAAGATATATCAATGACAATTGGTCAGGATGATAACTCAACCTTATGTACATTATGGTGCAAAAATGGTCTTAATGTCATTTATCTTTACAGACCATAGATGACAGCAACCTGCCCCACTAGCCAGATAAACTGCATAGAGAAATCTATCTGAGATACGTGGCATGATTCCTGTATTCCTGTATTTGAAGGGTTACAGCCCAGAAATTCTATGATGACACCCCCGAAGTTTAGATGTTTGATGCTATAGTATAGGTTAGGGTCTCCCCATTCTACTGACGCCAAAATTATGAAAATCAGTCAACAAATGATGTCATACTGTCAAACATGCAATGCTCTTGGTCTAAATATCTTACTATGTTTTCATCAATAATGTGTTGACATCAATAATGTGTTCATCCTTGCTTTATCACATCAGTCAATCCATGGTCAATCTAACAAGTCTGGCCGTGGTAGATATGACAGTATTCATGTTGTGTGCAATATCTGTTCTAATTCA
>JXSR01S049558.1:2477-14524 GCA_000969725.1 Ophiothrix spiculata
CCTTAAGTCAATGGACAATTGGCATTTAAAATAAGTATTTTGCCCCAAGAAATGGCCCCTCATTTCGAGGTCACGGCTGTAACTCCAGAACCCTTGACCCTACCTGGACCATGAATAGCAGTTGGGGCCCTGGGTGTTATAGGGGTTGTCCGGTGGAGGTCATTCAAGGTCAAAGGTCATCTAGAGGTCCAATCTTAAAATTGTCCAAAAAGTTGACCTATGGTCATGCCAGGTCATTTCGAGGTCACGGCTATAACTCAAGAACCCTTAACCATACCTGGACCATGAATAGCAGTTGGTCCGTGAGTGTTATAGGGGTGGTCTGGTGGAGGCCATCCAAGGTCAAAGGTCATCTAGAGGTCAAATCTTAAAATTGTCCAAAAAGTTGACCTAAAGTCATACCAGGTCATTTCAAGGTCATTCTTGAACTCTGGATGGACCAATTTTGGACCTTGAATAGCATTTGAGTATTTCAAGGGGGTCCAGTCCGCTAGCGGGACCCGCGCGCGGTGGTACCCCGCTAGTAATTTATAATTGGTAAAAAGTCCAGGGTTAGTTGCTGTTATAATGGTGCGTTTTTATGCACGGCACACACAAAAAAATCCATGGATAGGATTATGGTACCGTAAACCGGGGTGACTTTGAACGCCGGGGTGACTTTGAACACTTTGAGTTAGTCAAATTAATCAGCCATCCTTGATGATATATTTCTTTTAAAATAATGATTGAAAAAAGGATATTATAAGCAATGTTACATTCTAGAGACACTACCGCAGGTGTAACCAGTTGTTTGTTATAGCCTTAGAAATGTGTTGCCAAATTTGTGGCAGTTTTCACAGTGGGGAAAAATCTCAATGGTTACCATGGTAACACTTATCCAATGAAATTAAAATTAATATGGTTGAATCAGACATATAATAGTTTACAATATAAATGAATGAAAATAATTTTGTAAATTTCTTTCTTATTCTCTATATTGAGAAAAAATCATCCTGGGGTGTTGAAAGCCTATATCTCCCATACACTAAAAAAAATAATTTGTTGAATTTACTTAAAAAGATCTGTGCAACACGGTTGCCTTGATTTTATTAAGTAGGTGCAACAAGCATTTATTCACGTATTTTGTACTTAATTGACACGGTTTAAAAGAACTCTTTTTATTTGAGTTACAAACACATAATATTGCCGATAAATTGCATCTTATAAACTCAATTAAGTAAAACGTTCACTTAACTGAATAGCGTCAGTAGATTCCACATAAATAAAATGCCTAAATTGTGCTTGACTTACAACAAATTAATTGAAATTAAAAAAAAATGAATCAATTTCACCTTTTCTTGAGGAGGAGATTTCTCGATTGGTTCCTTACTAATTTTTAATTACATTTACAGACATGAGAAAATTTACCTTTGTACTTACCTGAGAATCGAACCAGGGTCCTCTAGATCATGAGTCTGATACTTACCGTATGTGCCACATTCTCAAAAGAGCAGAACATAAATTTATATGTGAAATGTAAATGTTCCATAGTAACTCATCATAACATTGTATAAAAACTACCAAATGAATGTATTGGACCTTCTTGTGTATATTCTTGTGTATATTAAATCATATTTGACCAGATAAACGTAAAAAATATGAATTTGGCTTCTTTTAGTGTCCTTTTTACTATAACTCAAGATTTATTTGTAGGCTACATATACTACAATTTTCACTACTTCTTTTTACTTAACTGATTTGAGTTTGGTGTACGCAAAGTATCAATTTTGCATTTTGTTATCATTATGAAGGTGTTGTCAACTTAATATATGTACTTGTTGGTTCTACTTTTGTGTTTAGTTGATTAATTGAAATACATTATGTCAATTTTACTCATTCATGTTACACATAATATTTACTTACGTTTACTTAACTACTTTAACAGGCTTTATTCAGTAAATACGATGAATTTACGTACTCATAATTATTGGACCCATGTTGTCAGTGCAACTCCAATATGTCAACATGGTCAAGTTTAAATAACTTTATGTTATTTAGAGTGATAAGAATGCATATCTTATGAGTAATATCTGCAAATTAGAATTTTTACGTAACTCAAATTGATATTTTCTAAGTAGCATGAACTTGGTGTAAGTTTCATTTTTTGAGTGTACAAATACATGCATTTAGTAGGGTAACCAGTAATCTTGATGGGGCTTACAGATTTTCAAGGTCTTGGGCGATGTGTTTGCATTATCACCCATTTTTGTATTTTTACGATCAAAACAATTATCTTTCTGTGGGATAATGACATTTTCTAGTTTTATGAATGTATTTATCTCACACTGTCCAGTTCAAAGTCACCCCATGCCGGGGTGACTTTGAACAGTACTTAAAATTTTAAAAATATATATTTAACATAACAGCTAGTTCTAAGAAAATGTAAATATCATAAAGTGTTCTATGTTGAAAATGAAAAAAAAATGACAAAATCTGAAAAAAGCGTTAAAAGTCACCCGGTTTACGGTATCTGCATAGAGGGTTAATCAATGCACTGCTCAAACACACTCACAAAACACTATGTGTGATGCCTCATCCCGAAAAGGGGGACTTTGCGACAGAACACTTTTCAAGAAACATGTCAAAATAGGCAGCAAAAAGTAATAAGAATATGAATTTCCAGCAGATTTCAGTGTTGTAAATTTTGATGGCCTTGATCAATTTTAACAAGTAAGGTGTCATTTTAAAGCTTATAAAATACTGCAACAGATGAAATAATAAAATCAAAATTGATATCATCTGCAAAATGGCAGAAGGAAAATTATGATTTTTTCGTAAATAATCAGTCAAATTGACTAGTTTCAGCTAAAAATTGTTTAAAAAATCGTTAAATTTGCGCAAAAATTGTAAATTTTTACTAAAAATTGACATAATAGGCCCCTATTATAGAAAATTCGCGCGAATCGCGCAAAATTTGTTTGATTTTTAACATCAAAGTTATCAAAACAAAGGGAAAGTGTCAAGTTCCTCTACTTTTCTTTCTGTCTTTATTTTTTGAGGAAGTCCGTCCCCCTCGTGAAATTTAAGGGGTGCGGGACGGGGGGGGGGGATGTGTCCCTCCTGTCCCCGGGTCCGCCGCCTATGGTTACTTGCATTTGCATGGGGTTGCAGCAAACCCCCTCCTTGGTTAGACGTATTAAACCCGGGGTATTAAAAATGGTTTGTTTAATCGACTGTTAAAACAAACAAAACGAAACTAAATCCACATAGAAATGGAAAAAAAGACGAGAATCAATACATTTTCCACCTCATGAAGCATCTTTATGTTTTTTTAATTCTCAGCCTGAGTGGAATCTAGGCTATACCCTTTAATCAGCAAATGTTTAGCGATACAGTGTGATTAAGCAAAATACGTTACAGATCGTGACGCAGAAGCGATGCAGTCAACAAAACATGATGTTAATATATTCATATTACATATTTCTGTTTCATAAATATTACATAATATTTCAGCCTATGAATAAGAAATAAAATGACGATTTCCTGTCTGGTCTTTCAAGGTCATACCTCAGAAAGTTGTGCTTAATACGTGTTCGGAAATAGTCTTGAGACAACCAATTACTAATTTTATTAGTTATTCTCTGACAAAAATATTGTCAATAAGAAAAATATCGTTAATAGTAAATTACCGTAATTCACTTATTACACACAGTACTGATTACACAGTTCACCATTCGCAGGGAGAGCCTCGTTTTGACAGTCAATTAAACTAGGTTGTTACGTTAAGCTGAATTCATACTCGAAACGCAATGTTGTGTTTCCGATAATTTTCACGGCAAACGGCACCGCAAATGAATTCACACTCAAAACGCAAATGGACTGCGTCAGCCGATGACATGAAAACGCAATGAAAAGTTCAACTTTTCTCAACTCGATTTGCGTTGCCGCAAGTGGTGTTGCGTTTTGGTATCGATTGATCGGAACTCCTCAAATCGTTGACTGCACATGCTCGGTGCGTCGTGCGTTTGCGTTTGCGTCGAGTATGAATTCAGCTTTATGTATTCACTTCATGATAAATGAAGCTCAGTGGTTTTTGAAAGATGGAATCAAACTGTTAATAGTAATATTATGTAAGTTCTCATTCATCTCTCAAGATCAGACAGGTCGAGATCTCCCCAAAATGGCGAAACCGTAGATGTTTCAAATTGGTTTCTAAACGAATAGGCCCTACATTGTCCATCAATGGTATTTAATGATCCAAGGTTCATCTCATGTGACAAGTAAAATATAAAATAGTTTTAATATTAAATCGACTGATATTACCAGTACCAAGTTATTGAGCGTTCTTATAATATGTAAAATTTGTCATGGAAAAGTCACATTTAATCCTTAAATATCTGTTGATCCCGGTACTGGTGAATTTTGGATTCCATTGTGGATTGGAGAATTCTTCATATCGGGTTTTTCTACAGTATGCTGGCCACGAACAACCCAGTATGTCGTCTGCAAACCTTTTCCCTGGAAATATAAATAGTGATTCATTTTTTATACTATTAATTAACCACGTACACTGTAGCATGGCAATTCACTGGTTTATCCATAAACTTTATTTGCTTAAATAAACTATTTGCGTTTAACTCTGGTAGATTTCTCCATATTTTTTCTGTCCTACATCAATGTGTCTGATTTGATATTTTTTATAAGTAGTAAATGGGCCTTTAAGGATGTTCATGAATATTAATTAGGGATGCACCTAATTTGCACATCGATCTGAATGTTCGAATCCCCACCATAGAACGCAATACAAACGGTAACCCTTCAACGTTCGATTGCCCGCCGTAGAAAGCAACGTAACGATTAACCTTGACCGTTCGAATATCCACTGTAGAACGCAACGAAACGGCGAGCGTTAATTCTCAGAGCAGAAACTTTTGGACCGTTGACCGTTGGAAAAACATTGTACTTTCACGTATAGTTTCTTTAGTCAGGGACAAAATAAATGAGAAACAACAAACACAAATCAAAAACAACAAACAACATTTAATTTTCCTAGGTGAACGTTTAGTGGATTTCAATAACGCCGTACGAGGGCCTCAATAAATCATGTCCATCGGCGTACCATATGGCATCGAAATCCGTCAATATCGACGAACGCCGTAATAGGTTTGGATTTTTTACCGGTGTAAGGGTCTAGGGCTTCGAGTTTCCGTGTCATCGTTGCATTTGGAAAAAAAAATCCTCAAAAGGTGCTTGTACTTGTGAAAGTTTCTCTTCACCGTTTTATCCGCGCCCATGTCCTTGGCATCCGCATCAACGTCTGCCATGATATTCTCGTAGGTATCGTCATTGTCCAACCCAATCTTTTGTTTCAAAAAGGTTCCAAATGAATCGAAAAACTACTTCTTTATGGCCCACAATGTTTTCCGATAAGCCTTTTCTTTATCCTCCGATGATCCATCCCTTTGTTTACGTATCTGTCGTATTTTTCCGTTCCATAGCTTGGTACTGGTCGTACCACTCACAGTAAACATGGTAAATCGGACTATCGTCATCTCCGCTCGACTCATCGCCACGTAACTCATCGCTTTCTTCTCTTCCGTCACCGATATTGAACTATTTTCTGGATATTCATCTTCGGATTCTTCATTTTCAGACCGGGTGCGAGTCGACATGTACGGTATTTTGGTGCCTTTTGAGATCGTATCTACGGTAAATTGATTTTCCACAAAATATTTTTAAGCAAAACGATGGCTCTATATATTAAAAAACAAAACGATGACTTTATATGCAAAACGACGAGGTTTACGCAAAACGATGACTTAATAAGCAAAACGATTGCTTTATTTGCGAAACGATGGGTTTTATATGCAACTCGATCTAGTTATTCCGCGTCAGAGGGGTTTATAAGGAAGACGATCGGGTCATAGGATCCGACGGGTTTATGCAAAACGATGGCTTTTTAAGGAAAACGCTGACTTTATAAGCAAAATGATAACTTTCTATGGAAAACGATTGGGTTATATTATGCAATCCGATGGATTATAATTATGCAAAACGACTCGAGCGAAGAGAGCGATGAGTCAAATGGCGGAAATGAAAATGCAGAAATCAAGCTGGTATAGATACTGTATACTGATTTACTGTGAATGGTACGACCAAGCTATTTAAACATGTTAAACCACGCAGGAAGTCAGGAAGGAAAAATACGGCTAAGGCCGTTATTGAAAGATACGGGTCATTAAATTAAGAGGATTTTTTCCCGATTCTTTTTGAACCTTTTTGGAACAAAAGATTGGGCTGGAGGATGACGTTACCTACGAGAATATCATTGCGGAAGTTGAGACGGATGCCAGGGACATGGGCACGGGAAAAACAGTGAAGAGAAACTATTTAACTCAAGTACAAGCACCTTGAGGCTTTTTCGAATACAACGTTGACATTGACATGGATTTCGAAGAAAATTCGGGTCCGAAAGCCCTACACCTACACCGACTTATTACGCCGTTCCTCGATATTGGCAGCGCATTTGACGCATTTCGACGTACTTGGACGCCTTATGGACGCCCTCGTACGGCGTTATTGAAATCAATAAAATGTTCATCCAGAAAAAGCAAAATGTTTTTTTTTTGTTTCATATTTATTTTGTTTCTACCTAACATGAAAGTGCAATGACACCTGGATATTCATGATTTATAGGAAATGCAAAAGAAGACTCGTCTACTTACCTTCATTTCCACCTGGCCTCTCAATATAATTTTGAACTCATCAAATGATTCTAGGTATGCCTTTGTTGACCCACTGATATGGATTTTCATCGCTGAAATATAGAATTACAAACTAAGAATAAACTAGTGAGTAAAAATGATGGAATATTTTTGTAGAAACTTAGAAATGTTAAATCATTAAATATTTCATGTATGCATTTTATAACGTCATGGGTTTTAACTTTTAAGTTCGGGACTATATTTTATACTGATCAAGGTCATGCACTGCACCACCCATAGAGCAACAACCTGGATTGATGCTTCGATTGGAAATGGGGCTTACTTGAGCCACACTGATCAGTGCACACCTGTAAAGTGTGTTGAGGCTGCATTGAACTCCAAATTAAGGCCCTGCGGGGCAACCCGAAACCCCCAAATTGTTATGAGCTATCAGCTATATTATATATGGTGCAACAAATTTGCTACAAATCTTAAACAGGCTGGCAAACGTATAATGCAATATTGGTAGCTGGCAAAAAGTGATCATCGCATGCGCATTTTTGCGATATTTAAATATATTGACTAAAAAACGATACACAACACTGCATAATTGCTTGGCCTTCACAAGAGGGCGTTGAATAGTACGCTACCAAGACACATTTATCACCATTTGTAGCCAGCTTTTAGGTTGGTCCCTTTTACCTCTAAAAGGGCACTTTGTTAACAGTGATCTCTTACCTTCACCGTTGGATTCCATTCTGGACGCTGTGTTGACTGTATCACCAAACAGACAATAACGTGGCATCTTCAATCCTACAACACCTGCTACACATGGTCCTTATATGTGGAGATGATTAAACAGATAATTATTTTGTAAAACACAAAAGGCAATTACATACTCGCTTAACATGCTTAAGGCTACATCCCCTAAAAACGTCTCGCTCGGCTGAACATGCTGAATGTCATGTTTACTGCAAGTTTTTACCTACCTACACCTATCAGAATATCACAATTTTTGGCATACATATTGAATAGAGTCTCTAATTTATACATAAAACTTTACTAGTGATTTCACGTCCATTATCAAGGTCAAAATGGCGTCTAAATACTACTTCGAAGAAGGTTCTTTTTAAAGAACTACTTTTCTTTTTATTTACGCATTGAAATATACGGGCGATATACTATGGATGAACACCCATCAAATCTGAGAAAACAGACAAGTAAACAGGCAATATATTGCGCGGCAAGGCTCAGATATGACGACAGCTCGTGCATGCGCTATGCATTTGTAGACCCGTTAATAGCCTGTTAATACTAACCTCAAACTAAATTTAAATTGACTCTAACTCGGGTCACCTAAATACATTTTGCCTTCTATTGTGAATTGTCCTGTATGGATATTACTCAAAATATCTTGGTCAAAACAGATCACCCGCATATTTAGTTTTAAAGCGGCCCATACCAACCTGTATGGATACCAGCTCTTAGCTGCAGAGATTTAGTCGGTTCATGACGTATTTTGAAGGTTTTCACTGCGTCTACCAATGATAGTGCCATTCCTGTAATCTCTCTGGAATGGTTGTCGTCATTGCGAATAGGTAATCCAGACACTACCATGTAGGCATCACCGATGGTTTCCACCTGAGGTAATATTGAAATATAAAAAGGGTATAAATCACCAAAGCAACATAGTTTCTGTTCCACAGGGACCCCCAAAGCAACAAAGAACTAAATTTGGTCATAATGGCACTTGACTACTTCTTCCACTACATTCTTCAACTACTGGAATATAACATTAATGGTTGGCAATAGGAAATTGTTTTACCATTTTTTTTAATACCAAATGTGTTTTGTTCGATTTTGAAGTTAGAGCCCATTTGTGTTACGTACATAATTTTCTGCTTAGCTGGGCCACATTGGTAAAAAGGCAATGTAACTCATGAGTACAACACCTAAACCCATGTCTTTAATACCAACGTGTTTTTTTTATAACGTTTGTTATCTAGCTAGGGAGGTGGTGGTTACCACCCCTATGACATTGAAATTGGAGCGCTAAAAGTTGCTTTGCCTTATACCATAGTATAGGGTAGGGTGTCCTCTGTCCATTTATATCAAAATCATAAAAATCGGCCATTGCGTTACGTAATTATGACGTCATACGTACTTCTGAGTCGGAAAAATCACGATTTTGGGCATAAATGGCCACCAAATCTAAATTTTGCTGTAAAAGTTATAAAAAATGGAATTTTGCCGGGTTTTTGCTTATAAAAAAGGGAAATAGTGTTCTAATAATATGTTCTGTAAGTCTTAGGTGAATACCATGCAGATATTTTTCAAAATGGCGACTTACAATTTTCTCTGGTGGCAACCACCCCCTACCTTCCGACTTTGACGAGGCACCCTGACCCCCCTCCAAAAGGTGGTATCTACAAATTTCTTTCGCTAAAATGACCGCAAAGGATGAACTTACAACTACCCAAAACCCCTAGGTCATATTCGTTTGCGTTTTTATGCGACAGGGAATCATCCGTTAGGGGGAGGGGTTGTAACCGCTCCCCCTTGGTAAGGCAAGGGTTAAACAGTATAAAATTATTATAGATAACATAATTTCCGTACCTTGTACACGTCAAAATGTCCAATGATGCTATCAAAGCATGTATATAGATCATTGAGTAAAGTCACCACCTGTTTGAAACAATCACCAAAAAGATTCATAAGCTTTTAAACTTGACTTAAAGGGACTGGCCTAGATTCTTTCCATGATTTTGAAGACTATTGGAGAACATTGCAATTCTTTACCTACTTTAATTTTTTACGCCGGCGCAAAAAAGTGGTGTGAAAACAGTGTTTCTAGTTTGAAAACTGTAAAAAGATCTTGTTTCTACACTTGTGATGCCCAAACAAATTATTTTTGATGATTGTTTCTCTTTAAATATGTTTTAAATTATCTCCAGGAGCTTTGTTTGATCTTTTATCTGGTAAATCTATTCGAGGTACAAATTTAAGATTCAGGAAACACAGGATAGCCACACCACCATCAAAGAAATAATCATATATTGCAAATTAATTCTCTCTCAATATGAGCCATTTGTGTGTAAATTTTTGCACTTTTTGGGGGATTTTACTATACTTTTAAGCTTATTCTAGAGCATTTCCATAATTTTTTAATTCTAGGTGGAATCTAGGCTAGTCCCTTTAACCATTGAATTATATTAATAGGAAGCTTATTATTTCACATTGGAAACGGTTTCATACTTAAACGAGTGTGTGTTCGTAGGTCTACCTAGAGGTAGAAAACATAAGGAGACAGACAACCTGCTTGAAGAGGAATTATAACATACAATGACGTCATCTGTGACGTCATATCTGCAGTGTTTCTGGTCAAATATAAGACAGACAACACAGCTATACCAATTGCTCAAGACGCTAGCTGGTGCAGCGAAATTGTTCCAGGTGAGTGTGAATATTTTATAGCACTGAAGTTGAACTTAAGGTTTATAATATTTGAGCTTATACCTTTCACTTCCAAAAGTGATGAAATAGATAAACATTCAGGATATTTGAAGCGTTTCATCAAGTAGTGTACAAATATTGACTACTCATGAGGGCATTAGCAAAAACTATTAACCCGAAATGATCTTCAGACTATGTATACTATATAGTGTATATTCTCAAGATTACTAGGTGAAATACTTTTTACAATTGCCAGAATGAAAAGCAGTCAATATTTGTTTTATATACCGATTCTGTTTTAATAGAGCAGGTAAAATTACTGGCTCAAGTCATGCCAATCGGTACAGATTAATTTTTATTCTCATTCTTATTCAGCATTTTGATACGACACCTGTAATGGAGTACTTTGAGCTGAAAGCGCTGTGAATCCAACGATATCACTAAAGAAAATGGTCACTTTATCGTAATACTCGGGGTCAACATGTTTGCCTACTTTCAACTGGTCTGCCACGGTCCTGTAGAATGTGAGAAGAATGTACAGGGAATTTTCATTCAATTTCCATGATGGATGTAAAATCACGATTTCGATAGTGTATCCGAGATAGTTGCAAATGTTACGTTAGGCTGGGAAGTTGTCCAAATTCTACACTTCTAAATGATCAAATTCCGTACGTCTAATGGTGTATTTTCATTGGAAAATGCATTGGGAGGGGTTCATGCAATTATTCACTTTGGGTGTAACAGGCTGTTCAATACCTAGAAACATCGTCGTATAGATGTGTTTCCTCAAATATTTATGTAAATATATAGTGAAAAAAAAATCAATTTGGTGCCGTATTTACTTGTTTTTGTAATTTGTTGGGAAAAAATACTTACTCTGACATGTTCATCAAAAATGCCGTTTTTGTGTGTGAATTTCTGTGAGCCCGTAGTCCTATTTTCAGGTTTTTTTTCAGTATTGCGAAAAACTTGCCAGCCTATGTTACGTATTTGACTTATTTTAAGTTTTTATTTACTACGACTGGATAATTAAGAACATTACATATTCACGTATTCATACCTTGGCAAGAGTTCATAGAGTAATGTTTCTGCACGTTTCTTCTCTTCTAAAAATGCTGCCGTTCTTTCTTCAACTAGAGCTTCCAAATTGTTTGCATATTGCTCCATACGCGAGAGAAGATTATCCAGAATATTACTGCTCTGATTACTGAAAAGAAAATGCGTCATGGCAATTTAGGAAGACGAAGCATTTATTAAAAAATGAATGTGTTTGTCATTTTTAGCATTTTCTATAATACATTCAAAAGTTGAATTTTTTTTAGTTTTAGGTTTAAGATAAAGAGCGATACATAAAGTAATAAGAAGTAGCTATATGCATTTCAATCAAATATGAAAGATAAATAACTACACGAGTATCATATACCATTCAATAATCTAAAAGAAAATGGTCTGATTTGTTTGATAATACTGTCTGTAAGTGTGCGTGACTACGAAAACCAGAACGAAAACGGTGAGTAGGTAGGTACCTTTCATTAGGGATGAAAGTGGAGAGCCGGATCATTACCTAAATGTATTTTGTGTATACGGTATTTAACATTTTCATACTCGTATGCAATTTTGTAGGTTTTTGGCTGCGTGATGTATATTTTTGAAAAAACGTACCGCTTTTGGTTGTCGTAGCGGCAAAGCTACATGTTGCTGCGGTAATTGATATTGACAAAATTTTGTCGATTTTTCAAGTTGAAATGAATTTAACTTTCAAACCGACATAAAACGACAAAGCTAAATAGTTACAAAACCGCAAAGCTATGCATAGCTATATATAGACGACAGATTTAAAAAGCTACAAAGTTTATAAAGGCAGAATAATATTTTATCCTCTAAATATACCTGTTGAGTTTTTTGACACTA
>JXSR01S049558.1:38948-49069 GCA_000969725.1 Ophiothrix spiculata
ATGAAGCATGTCAGCATACTTATTATAAACAGAATCTTTACGCAAAGCACACATATTCATATCTCTCAAAATAATCACTTCTGAATCAGCAGGCAATTTGGAAAGGACAGTTTCAAGATTGCTGGTAAAATCAGAATGGTATTTAGGTCTGTAACAAGAACCAACAAAAATAGGTTTGCTTCGGACCGAAATGTAAAATCATAATTTTACATGTTAATAGTAAATCAGTTAGAACGGTTTAACGAATATATTGTACACTCTTAAAAGAAAAGAGTGAGCGGTCACTCTTTCTTAGAGTGATTTTTTTTCACTCCAAAAGCGTGACCTTTCACTCTTTTCGAGTGAAATCGAACGGGGTTTCACTCTTAAAGAGTGAAATGTCACTCTTTTCATTTTAAGAGTGTAATGTCAATATGCTGCTCGTTGTTGTTGTAATGAAACGTACATATAGATAAAATAAAATGCAATATTAGTCTCAAAGGTGCGTGATCGTCAAATTAATGCCACTAAAACGCTGGATCTTATTCTGAAATTTATTGCCTTGATGGACGCAAACATGATAACTGTCTATGGTTTATATTGTCAGTAATGTGCATTGTAAACATAATACTCGAGTGGCAACAAAGCTGACCAACTCCAAACCTGACAATTTTATATCAACTGATTTGTCCAATGAGAATACATTTTATCTTACGCTGAAATCATGCTCATAAGCATCATGCCTGATGAATTGGAAATCATTCATTAATCTTTTAAGCGACTATTTTTAGTTTGCTAAATGAAAATGAGCAACAATCGCTGACAATAAAAATGAACAAAGAAGGAACAGAAATCTCAGATGTTCTTGGATCACTTTCATGCTTATTGAATAAGGTTTGGCGTCCAAAGACATCCGCTCGCCTGAGTGACATTCGCTCACACTACCTAGAAAACTTCGCTCCAACGGGAAGGGACATTCTCTTAAATATCATGACATTCGCTACACTTCAGATTGAGTGGAAGCAAAGATCACTCCAAATATTCTTGAGTTCGTTTATTTAAACATCACATCACTGTAACATGCGCGAGTAACATTCGCTTTTATCGATTTAAACGATATTCACGTAATAAGAGCGACATTCGCTCTTCGTTTTAATGAACAAGTCAGAGAGAACATCTAGAGCGAATGTCACTCGCGCGAGCGAATGTCTTTGGACGCCATGCATGCTTATGCTTTTTTGCTACATTAACTCAATTAATGATAACATAAAATAGGGCAATGTCTTGCCTTAAATTATTTGAAGCTATTTCAAAATTCTTAGAATCCAAAGCGTAAGAAGTGGTCAATAAGTTCGTGACTTCGAGAATGAAGAAGATAAACTACGATTGTTTACAGTTTATGTATATCTGCTATCATTTTAATTTAACAGAAACTTAAAACCTGCCTGTAGGAGGTCACTAAAGCTCGAATTAAAAATCAACAAAACTAGCCATCCTGATACCAAAAATCTGCAACCCAATTCTATATATGTCCTAAGTGTTGATACCTTATCTTTGTTGATTTTGTTATGTGTAGTACCTGAGAGAGATATTTTAGGGACATTGCATGTAGTTGAGTTTTGTTGTTTCTTCAGTTTTCAGTAGAAAATCAAAAAAGGGGGGGGGGGGGAAGTACCTCTTTGAACATGATAAACTTAGGAAAGTAAATCAAAACCATTTCCAATTGTTGCTTTAAATATAATGTGGCAGGTATTCGACCTTTTTTACTACGTCAGGGTATAAAGTATTAGTCTGTGACTGTCCTTGGCGAAATAACTCTTTAAGGCTACATGATTTAAACTGTTCAGAAAATGCGATTCAGAATGCTTTTTAATTAATCATGAAATGAGAAGTTCCACTGCATTTGTGGGGACTCGAACCATGGCTTCTGGTGGGAATTAGTCATGCATTACTAAGTACGGGAAGAACCACTCGTCCATGTGAGCAGACTTGATTAAACGATAAAACAAATACATTGCAATGCCATGTCTTTCCTATGTTTACATAAAATAGCAATCTCTACCTTGACGGAATGTTAAATATACACATAAATTCTACAAATTCACCAGGAATGTAGACATTAAATCAGGTACTACGGAACTGAAAACAGGGAGAACTCAAAGTTGCAGTGCCCAGTCGTGTTTTGGCAGGCTAAATTGCGTGAGATTATGTTTATTACATTATCTTTCAAAACAAACACCACATATTTATACATCATTATTTGTATCAAGTATCAAGCCTATCTGTCAATTCTTGTAGAAAATCAAATTATGAAATTAAGAGGTTTCGGTGACAAAGAAGTCAACTTTTTCGAAGTAACCTCTTGACTCCATCATTTTAAACTTGTTTATGGTATAGTGGAACAGGCCTTATTTTGCCTAATTTGGAATGCCTATAATATTTATTGTGTTATGCAGTACGAATTTGCCCAAGGGCAATCACCTATATGCTGAAAAATTCAAGTTCATTGGTTCACTAGAAGCTGAGATAGCTTGCACATGAAAGCTTGTTTTGTATTGGTCAAAAGTAGGATATTGCTGACAAAGCCAAATATTAAGCCAATCAGTGGTGCGTTTATATAATGTACTAACGGACTGATCAAGTCCATTAAACACACACCATTGATTTCGTGTAATGAGTGTATAAATGGTGATTTGAGCAAGGGTCTGGAACTTATAATAACTGTAAATTGCTAACAGAATATCAGTGCGTTTAAAATTGGTCCTTAATTAACAAATATTAATTATAAGTGATGTGGTGTTTTATTTTCAGACAAAATGTTACAGAAGTTATCTATAACCATGGTTTACATACATTTATGATGAAATTTTGGTGCTTAACCTTGGATTTTCTATTTAATTAGCAAAAATGTCAAAATGGTTTCCCAGTCAAAACACTACAAAACAGTAATTATGTTGTAACTTTAAATGTATGAAGTCTTTCAAACGACAGATTTTTAAAACATGCTTTTCTCTATCCTTTAATACCCAAATTAGAAAATTTAATAAAAATTGGAACAAAATATAGGCAATCTAAAAAATGGTTATTTTTGCACATTTTTGGGTAAAAAAGGAGAGTACGCAAAATAATCAAAATCCGTCTAACAGAAACTTTCACCATGTAGTAACACACTGTCTGAATGCAAAATTTCCAAATTAACATCAAGATTGTCAAAAATATAGGTATTTAAAAATTTTGCTGGTTTTTGGTACAAATATGCTAATTGTATGCAGATGATGATATTCAAAATTATTTTTAAGCATAATTTGCAACTTATAAGTGTAATGTTGATAATATTATACAAGAAAAAGCATTTAAATGAATTATAAACGAGTAATCTAAATTTTAGAATTGACCAGTAAGTTAGGAAAAATAAGGCCTGTTCCACTGTAGTGAGCTCACTAGTCATGCTAGTCAACCCTGGAAAAATCGAGACCAATTCTAATACAACATACCTTAGGTGCACATTTGGAACATCGTTCTAGAACACTTTTAGCACAATTCTAGAACAAAAATATGTAAAATTTACTAAAATTGTACTAAAATGATATTTCAAAAGTGCACCTCAGGAATGTTGTACAAGAACTCGATTTTTTTTTCAGGGAAGTTTTATATGTAATCAACAGCCCGACTCTCCATTCACACCAAAAATAAGTGACTAATCTTTAAAAAAGAGTTGAAATTTTCACTCTTTTTGAGTGAAACGAAATTTACTCCAAGGAAACAGCACTGAAAAAAATATTTCGTCAAACGTGGTGAAAAAGTCGTCAAACAGGGGTTACAAATTAGTCATGCAAGTGAATTTCCCATATTCGTTGCTTGACGATATTTGCGGGCACATGACAAACGAAAACAAATGCAGGACAAACTATTTCTGTAACTGTACGAATTACAAATCGGTGAAGGACGAGTTTGAACGATTGACAAATGTACTTTTCGCTAATTGACAAATGCACATTGTCATGAGCCATGGTCAAGACAAACTAATGTAGGTATGACAAGATATGTTGACAAACTTCTTTGAGCACGCCTAACCATACCTGAGAGCTTGACGAACAATATCGTGTAACGGGTTTCCGTACCTTCAAGAAGTGGCGTGGCGTGGCGTTTTATTCTCGAGTCGATTGCACATGAGGAAAATTAGCGATAACACCTCTTTGGATTTGGATAGAACAACTCTTTAATTCCAGGTTAGGTTTGTGCAGTAGCCTATCATCACATTCCGACCAGACCGCATTGGATTCGGAGTCGGACACAACACCACTACTGGACTGAGGACTCAGAATTCCCGTACTCATACTTAAGCTTACTCATACTTCATCATCAGATTCTGACCAGACTAGTCCATCTAGATGGACCTCACAAGTGAGCGATTAGGCGCACGCTTTGCGTTCGCTTGCGAGGTCCAGGCTGGATTGACTAGAGCAGACAGCCATTGCAAAACCTGCAAGCAGAACCTGAGTGTTTCGTCTCGTTGATTTCACATGGATTGAGCCATAAATGGAATTAGTCTACCGAAAACAAAACCTCTTAAAAACTAGTGTTACTTGACAAATTATGTGACAAATTATTATTCTTGCATGACAAATTAATTTTTGTGCATGACAAATTATTTTTTTCTCATGGCAAACTAATTTTTCAGCATGACTAATTGTCATGAGAAAGTCGTCATACTAGACCGTTTTTCATGACTAATTTTAATTCGTCGTTCAATACTTGTATGACGAATTCCACGACAAATTATAGTTTGTCATACTAGACCATTTTCATGACGACTTATTATTTGTCAAATGATGAAACACAATTTTCAGTGAGTGGTGCGTTTACTCTTTCGGTTTAAGAGTGTAGAAAATTGTCTTTTGACTGAAACCGTGTACTAGTAGTTTTTTTCTTCATTCTCGCGATTGAATAAGTCGTCTCGATCAGTAAAACAACTATTTTTTTACTTCGTCAAATATTTTTGTCACCATTACGGCTTTAACCTTTTTGTAAAAAAAAAAAGGAAAAGAAAGAAAGAAACAGTGGAGACGGACCCAGTCGCTACAAGATGAGCACTCCAACCTGAAACCATCTCTTCAAATTGCACACCATAATGAAAACAGTCAGAAGTGACTTGCAATAATATTGAATGGAATACAAAAATGTTTACAACGCTTTTTAGCAAAAAGATGATAAAGGAGTGACACACAAATTAAATGCATACATCAGTCATATATTTCTCAAGATAAACAAAGAACTTTAAGTAACATTTTATTATAAATAAAGTGTGATATATCCGCATTTCGAAAACACCCGTTATCCCATACTTAAAAGCAATACTATAAAGTGTTAAAAATGAAGCGCCCCCTGTCACCCATGACTTTTGATTTTTGGGGCTTATTGGGTTGGTTTTGGGTAGATATAAATACCCTCCAAACGATTTGGCTCAAATATGCTTACTTTTTCTGTTATGGCCAATTGCTGAATTAAATTCGGGATCCCGAATTTAATTCAACATGTATTAGTATAGGAAAGCATGCATGTGCTTTTTATTTATTTTTCAGTGCCAAAACAATTGTTTGACAAAATACACTTGAAAACACTTTTAGATAGTCACATCCCTTCATGTTTTTACTATACATTATTTTCCGTCAAAATCTATAAAATTGCTTTAAGGTGAATATTTCTTGTTAAGAGTGATCAAATATCAATCGATAACATATCTTGTACAGCGTCGACTCGCCTCATGTTGCCATTTTTAACTATTGGTCACCAGTAAAAAGGAATATTCATCTTTAAGTATTTGAGTTATCGGTTTCATGAAATGAGAAACATGCATGTAGATTGCGACATTTACTGTGTTTCGATATGATGGGTCACATATTTAATTTCATATAATAGTAATGCCATACTCGAACACAGAACTTGCACCTCGTTGCCAAGAAATAGTATAAACAGATATCTTCTTTTTCAAATATGACATGACAGGAGGTGGCGGACAGGCCATTGCCACTGCCAATATTTACGAGACACCGGCAATACCAGCCTAATAGGAAACGAATAACTGTACAGAAAATTAGGTTTTGATAAGAAGAAGTGGGGTTCACGCGTGAACCCCAACAGATTTAGAGTAATATAATTATGTTTAATTTTGTGACATCGCTTTTGATCAACGTAAAAAAAGAAGTTTTTGTAATATTTTCAAAACACGGTTCGTGGCTCTGCCAATTACGATACTTTATTTATTTATTTATTTATTACGGTTTAAAATACCAGAAAAGCAGTCAGGAGACTGAAACAACTGGCTTACAATACACAATACACAAATTACCATGATAATAATATACAGAGACAAAAGCATAAATTGCACAAACGCTATGAAATAGCAACAGAATGCATTACACAATGAAATAATGGGAATTCAGTCTGTCAACGGCTGCTGGAATTGTGGGTTTTCTGTATCTGGTGGTTCTGCATCTGGGTGGGTCAAGTTGATTTGAAGTCCTTAGATTACGACCATGCCTAGCATGTTTGGAAGTAGGCAACATAGCCCTATGACGGTCAGAATTAAGGATGCTTTGGCCAAACCCATGCAGAAGATGTTCACGTCTTTCGACCAGAGAACAGAGTTCAAGTTGTTTCAAAGCCTCTGCATGATAGGATTCGTACTGGTTTCCTAAGATGATACGACAAGCTCTTTTCTGAATAAGTTCCAATTGGTCAGCTTGTTGTTTGGTAATACTACTGTGCCACAAGGGACTGGCGTATTCAAGAATGGGCCGTACATACATCCTGAAAACCGAGGTAAAATCACCTGCAGAGGCCCTAAAGCGTCTAAGGACATAAAGCATATACATTCTTTTGGCAGCCTTAGAGATCATTTGATTAACTTGGATATCCCAGCTGAGATTACTTTGCAGCGTTACACCCAAAAGTTTCATATCCTCCGTGACACTGATCTGTTTACAATTATTTTTTGCACACATAATTTTACCAAGGTTCAAATCGTCCACGTATTTCCAACGAAGGGGGGGGGGGGGCGTCAATTGATGAATCGTTAGCCACAGCAGAGAATATTATAGGCCCAAAATTTGTTCCTTGAGGAACACCACCCCAGATTAATTGACGTGTGGACATTTTGCCATGAATCCTGACAGTCTGAGTACGATTGGCCAAAAAATCACAAATTATGGGTATAATAGACGGTCGAACACCAACATCGATCAGTTTCTTGATGGCAACATTATGGTTAATCCTGTCGAAAGCCTTAATGAAATCGATCGCACATAGCGAGGCGTAATGACCAGGTTTGTCGATTCCACTAAGCACAGTATTGATCATATTTTACCAAGCAATTTCGTAAGGCTAATTGGCCTTAATTTATCAAGAGTCTTTGCATTTGGAACCTTGGGGATAGGCGTGACAGCAGATGTTTTCCAAGCATTTGGGAATATACCACTTTCCAAACACGTAAAATGTATCCCTAAGTTTGCGTTTAGAAATCCCTCAGCCTAAATCAAGTAAATCGTGTCCTCAGCCGCCTGATGACATGACTAAATTGACTGCAGAGCGGGCGACTACAAGTTTTCTCTAGCTGCGAATGTTCTGAGTCATACACATAGATGTTAATTGCCAACTGTCCTTGACAAGCATGTCAATAGTGTACCCGAAAAGATACTGTACATTCCTGTAAAATTCATTTTCTCCAAGGTTTTCTCTTGCCATATGTGGGAATACAGTGCATAAAAACTTAACAGCTCTTCTTCAGGAATTCTGACTTGAGGTGTGGCTAATTTGAATTGGCATGTAAACGAACTCTAATAAATCAAGCAGGGTGCAGACTGTCTCTTTTGTAGAGGGGTCTCGTAAGTTCTTCCAGTTAAATCTGGGTCTTTTACACAGCTTGTCTTTGCTACTTCGAAGAATGGTACCTAGACAGATGCTCGAAATACGATGGTCAGAGTTCAGCTCTACTGTGTTGTAAGCTTGACGGCTTTGCAATCTTGCTAGGACTCCGAATCAGTAGGTCGTGAGTTCGAGCCCCGCTACGGCCAACGGGTTATGTCCTTGGGCAAGGCATTTAATCTCAATTGCTTCGTCGACCCGAGCGATATTGGGGAGCTGTTATGGGGAACATTACAATCTAAGTGCAGATAGGGTGTGCGCATCGGCCATGCAGCCAGCCTAGTTGAAGCGAAATGATTGTGACGGTTTCCTGGTGGCAGCGTAATAATAATTGGCAACAGCGCTTTGCATACATAGTAAAAGGCGCTATAAAAATCCCATTATTATTATTATTATTATTACGTATCAGGATATGGTCCAGTTTGTGCTTTGATCTACATGTCTACATCCCGGGGACCACTCAGATATAATGTTGCAGGCATATCTTGACCAAGAAATAGGCGAATAAGGGTTGTTTTTTGAGGACTGAAGGGTGTATCAGGTGACACCATTTAGGGGGCACTTTTCAAGAAATATGGTATATTTTGACTTCAGAACCCTCCATCCTTTAGGGGGTGTTTTGATAAACTGTGGTCACGCTATGTCTGCAACATTACTTAAGTTCCCCCCCCCCCCCCCCCCCCGGGACCACATCCAGCCTAGTAGCTGGAGGGAGCTGATCTAAGACACGAATTCACAAAAACATAAAACAGGTATACCTTTAATATAAATTACTTTAATATGGGAACCTGACAATGCTTGAGAAAACCTCTTGTAAAACTTGCTTGTAAGATATTGGAAATCATCATGATTTATTCAGCACTTCATTTATTGCTTTAAAAAAGAAAAACTACGTTATATGGAAATATAAGGTGTTTTTTTTTGCCTGAGCTTCATATTTGGTTAACGGTTTTAATTATTATTGCTTTAAACATAATTTTGAACACAAGATGCCTTCGACGTTAGGTCGATATTTTGTATTTTCTTTCAAATAAATACTTTGACAAGCATCGTAACTGTGTTTTACCTTTTACCAGTTTTAATTAAAAACAAGCCTGGAATAAACACTATTTTTAAAGTCTTGAGTCGCTTCATGTTTAGAAATAGTGTTGCAGACACATCAATGAATGAAAAAAATCAATTGGAAAAAGTCAGTCATTATTTCGTGTTGCCATTTTGGGGGAACTTAATTAAATCAAATTGATAAGAAAGAAAGGAAATCGAACAAAAAATCACTCTAATAAATTGCAATTTCTGTAGAACAGCAAATATGTTTTCAAACGTGAACTGGCACTAAATTCTAATGCACTTGCGCAGTACTGACGCCATTTTGTGGCGTATGCGATTTCGGTCCAAACAATGATCACACCGATAATGGTTCCAACCTGACGCTGATTAGAAATCGATTGTTTGTTCATCCGGTACATTCCCAGCACATTAAGGCGTTACATTTGGGCCTGTATCGAAACATTTCTATGATTGAAAAAAATCATGATAATGGGGTCATGCATCTAGTAGGCCTATGCTGACACTCTAAGGCAAATAATATCGGAATGTTTATGTTAAAGTTTGGTAAAATTGCAATTTATTCCCAATAGCATATCGTGGCGGCAAAAATGCTGACAAGATTGTTTGCAACATATTCCGTGAATTAAATGCTTCAAAGTGTCCATGGCTACGTGAAATATTGCATACATTATGGCGTTGTACTGCGCCATCGTGTTATACCCAAAGCCACCTTTGACCCAAGACGCATATACTTCATTTTTCTATTTCCGGCTGAGCGTCCCCCTCTGTGCTCATAGGTCGAAATGATAAAAACTTACCAGAAACCTCAAGCCACTTTTCACTTTTCTTATTTACCTGTTTCCATCCGTAGTTTCCACTATGCCAGTTATTTCCAGAAAACAACTGGACAGTTAGCATGGCGTATTCACCATTAATGAGACCTGAATTGTAGGCATGGACCATAAGTTGTCGAACTTGCTCTCCGCGTGTTATAATGATCATTACTGAAATACAATTATGAGATAGAACATTCTTTAATGTCGTTTACTTCCCCTGTAGCAACTAATTCAATTAATTGCTTTGCCATGTTTGAGTACTTCATAATTTGTACCTGTAAATCATGGAAATCAGAATATACCATTCAAAAATAAAAATTGCAAACACGCGTATAA
>JXSR01S049560.1:0-19785 GCA_000969725.1 Ophiothrix spiculata
CCCATCACCATGGCATTTATTGACAATGTTCTCCATGTGCAATATTTGACTCTAATTTTATGTATCCTTGCATTCAGTGCCATCGCAAATGAATCCACAAAGCAACTCAAGTATACCACTCATCCACTACTGTATTTTGGCGCTGACGAAGTTCAAGGACTGCAGCTGAAAGCTCTCACAACTCATGCCAAAATAGCAAATATTCTCAAAGATACAACTCAGTCTTGGTTAGAAAAACCTGAAAGTAATCTTCCACCGGAAGATTATAAGACATTTGGATCTAAATGGAATGAAATTTACGGCAACAATTTAGCTGCCGTTGCTTTTTATTGCGTTTTGTTCCCAGAGGATCGTAATGCCTTATCGTTTACTTTGAAATACATGGATATTATGGTTAATATGCCCAAATGGCAGGTTATTGCGATTCCAGACGATGAAGTGCCAGTTGCACATTCTCTCACTGGCTTTGCTACAGCCTATGATATGCTGTACCCTGTTTTGGATCCGCCAAGGAGAAAACTGTATCTTCAGAGAATTGTTAATATTACCAAAGAATTTTATGATTATGCCAAATACAGATCATGGGGTAAATTTTACCTCCAAAATCATGTCGCAACGAACTATCTGGCGCTGATACAAGGTGCTCTGATAGCATCAGCGCATTATCCTCCTGCCTTAGAATGGTTGGAATATGGTATACAGAGATTTGAGAAATCAATGAAACTACTAAATCATATCGTAGATGGTTCTTTAGACGAAGGAGTAGCATATGGTAGCTATACATCAAGATCTGTAACTCAGTACATTTTCTTAGCCTTACGCCATTTTGATATTGACCATACTAAAGGGCGTTGGGTCAAACAGCATTTCTGGTTTTACTACAACACTATTTTACCTCAATTTCAAAGAACGGTTGGCATCGCAGACAGTAATAATAATTGGTTTTATGGACCAGAAAGCCAACTTGTATTCCTCGATGCATATGTGTTGAAGAATGGATATGGCAACTGGCTTGCCAATGAAATCCGAATTCATAGACCAACAGAAAATACAAACAAGCTTACACCTGCCCAGAGTCAGGTCGTTTGTACCATTCATACAGAATTCATATGGTTCGATGCGAGACTTGGTCGGGTTGCTCCTCCGCAAACTGGCAAACCCAATCTGCATACTTTCAACGACTGGGGAGTGGTGACGTTTAGTCACGTCCATCCAAAAATGGACACCGACACATTTTTTGCATTCAAATCGGGGAAACTCCACGGTAGAGGTATCTTCGATCTTGTTCAGAAAAATATGTATTCATCTTGGGTAAATGGATGGAAAAGTTTTAACCCTGGCCATGAGCACCCTGACCAAAACATGTTTATCTTTGCTCCAGGAGGGCAGCTCTTTATCACAGATCGTTTATATGCAACAAAATACTCTTATTTAAACAATGTTTTGTCATTTGCACCTTCTCCAACTAGTGAATGTTTACACCCCTGGGAGGGCCAGCTTGGTGAGTGCACAAAATGGTTGAACTGGAAAAAACCAGAGTCCAGTAATTATGGGGCGGATTTGATCACCGCTACCATGGATAGCAACCTGGTGTTTACAAGCGGAGAAGCCATCGATGCATACAGCAAAGCAATGAAATTAAAATCAGTCTATAGAAGTATGATGATGGTGAACTATCAGGTTTTAGTCATGGTTGATCATATTGAGACCAAACTTATTTCCCCAGTCACACAAACAAGTGCCTTTTTCCACAATTTTCTTGCATCATTTGAGCATGATAAGTTTAATGAGAAACTCTCTGGAGTTAAGATCAATACTGAAAAGGGACCTTTACGAATGTTTTGGGTTATGGATAACGGGCGGAGTCCAAAAGCCCAGTTGGAAATGCTGCCAAAAGATGTTACATCTCAGTTCCAACCTCAACCAACTAATTATGTCAACATAACCTATGACCTCTCTTCAAGAACCACTAGAATTGCATACGTGCTGCTAGGATATAGAGCTCAGTTGAATGATTTTCAATTAATTGAAAGTGCAAATAACGGTGTGAAATTACTTGTTAAACTTCCGCGGCAAACACATGAAATTACTATAGCCACAGATCATAGTAATCCGATTTCACGTCATCAACTACTTGGATTTCCGGGCTTCGCATCACTAAACATACAAGGGAAAAAAATGATCAAATTTGGATTTAACGATACGACATCTGCCGGGTATAGAAATGAAGATGCGAGCACCAAATGGTTCAACACCGTCAACTTGTCCCTGGGTTTAACAATGTCAGCCTGTGTGGTGCTGTACCTCTTGAAAGGAAGACTACGACTGAAGCTGCACAGGAGATCCAAGGTTGTCCTTGCTTGTTTTATGCTCATTTGGCTGCTTATTATGGGTCAGTTAGCAGTCAAATGTAGCCGGTCATCTTGCCTTCTAATCAATACAGCTCCCAAACACCGCGTCGTTGGACTCGGTGGCTCGGCGGATTTGCTGCCATCTGTTGTTATAACATCTCTTCCAGGCTCTGGTGCAGAACTATTCGGTTGGTTATTCTACAATAATCCCGATGTAGCGTACGTACAAGCGCCCTCTGATATCGCCGTGCTTCCTAAGATGAATAAATTTGAAATGAATTCATTTGCAGATGCATGTTTGTGGTCTTATGATGATGCAGCAAAACATCCAGAAGTGAGGACTTGGATCCAACTGCTCCGCCAGAATCTACCAACGTTTGTCTCCGATGCCATTTTAGATAAGCACGACCGATGGCAGAAGAGAAAACTTCTGGATAATTTTAATAAATACAGAAAACTGTTTGGCAAGAAAACTGCAGATGTACCAAAACCAGACATCATCTACAAAAACTACACAAATCAAGACTTGTACGATCATATTGTTAAGTTTCCCAATGCACAAACAGTTCTTCATTTTACAAGCGGTAGTTGGGGTCTCAAGCTGCCATGGTTACATAGTATCCTTGGACACAATCTGCGCGCAATTCACGTAGTTCGTGACCCACGTGCGTGGGTAGGAACCTTTCTGCGCAAGGACATGGCGCTTTATAAAACCATGAACATACAGCAAAAGATAAACCAAATGTTTGAACAAGCAGACGAATATTGCATACCAAGAGGGCAGTATGCAGAAGAATATGACAAACTTCGGGAGCGTCTGAGCCAGTTGAAAGACTCGGCACCGCATCTATTGTTAGCCTGGCTATGGAAAGCCAACACAGAGGCAGTACTGAGGATAGTGACATCATTACCAGAGAGCAATTCACGGCTGGTCCGGTTTGAGGATCTTGTGTCCAATGGGGAAAACACAGCTGACCTGATTTATAGATTCATAGGTAAGATATCCAAACAGAAGCATATTACTGCCTAGACTAAAAGTTGGAATTCCTTTTTACAAATAATATATAATCCAGAGTATTTATTTGAATGCATTTAAACTGACATTGTGCTTGGCTATGTGCTCTGCCTTCTTGTTTTCATTGCTAAAGGAATGCCGACTTATTTAAACCTTTAGGGTAGGTTTCAATATTGTTGTCCCAAATATTGTTTGACTATTTCTGCTTTTTATTCCCCTTTGATTTGAAGTAACAAGTACATAATAGAAGATAATAGAAGTTTCATGGTTGATCCCACAAAGCAACAGGAAAGAAGAAGGATATGACAGGATTTACAAACAGTTGATTGCTATATATTTTAACTTCTCTGTCATCAGTACATTTTTTAAGGGAGAAGGAAAAATTGGCTCACCACCCATGCATCAAACCCTTCAGGACTTTTTGGTCATGAGACCACCTTGACAAGGGAGCTTGCATGTCGTGGCATGTCTCCGAATTATCTTAAGCAGATGATATTGAAGGACAAAATAGGCGATATCAGTTGAAATACCAAAAGGAAACCATACTTCTCCTCAATAAAACTTGCATATAATTGAAAAAGAAAGAGTCTTTAAGCTGGAGAGAAAGTTGTGTATTAATGTTTGAGCGAAAAACTCCAATTTTTGGCTGAACTCGGCACTCTGTTTGGTTTTGCACGAAGATCCGTATGTATATGAGTGTGAGGAAGTATAAGGATTTAAGTATTTTTAAATATCACTACTTAAAAGTAGTGATACACACCACAAATTATTAACACTTGTATTGAGGAAATAGGGCATCTCAATAAGATTCTTTATAGACCATTTAAATGAGGATAATTTATGGTCAGAGAATAATGTACCTAGTCCAATAAAAGGAATGTGCGAGTGTTTGTTAAGTACTTGGCTTGGCTTGGTTTGCAATATGAGCTTGCTTTGAACTTGTCTGTAACTTGTAAGTTGGTGATGTAATAGATTTTCCCAAACATGAGTGATTTGCTTTTTTCTTTATTTCTAAATATTTTCTGCTTTTCGTATTAATGAAATGAACACTCCACATAATCAAAAGATTTTTGTTTCAATTGGATTTATGTAATATGTGTTTATATATAAACATAATTTCAGATGAAGTTCATCAAACTGAGAACAATTTACACATGTAGGATATTGAAACATGATGTTGTTACTAATTGTATAAGCAGGGAGTGTTTTTTTACTAATGACATTACAAACCTTAGTTGCTAATAAGAATTAGTAGACAAGTTTAATTTTACTGGAAACTCTCGTTTCCAATGGCCGAATATAGAGGATCTATGTCGCATATCTTCACTGTGTTGAAAAAAGAGGGGGAATCCTAGAAATCTCAGAAACATGATAAAAAAACCAATACAAACTGCGTAAATGGGATCACTGTACATAGTTTGATACTTCGCATTATTGTTATACACTCTGTTGCTGAACATAACATTATCTGTTCTCTCTGTACGAAACCCAGAGTATTTTGGTTATGTTTGGAATACTCATGTATTGGTTTGTTAATGTAGCATTTTAAATGACAGCAATCCTTACAACTTTTAACAGAAAGCATTCTTTTCTCTTCGCTCTACCATGCCAGGCTTCCCTCTGCGACCAACGGTGACCCACCAGATTTTGCAGGCCACAAATAGCGATATCTATCAAATACCATACGAGGGCGTCATATCTCAAGACACGATCAACAAGTGGCAGAGTGATCTGGAAGAGTACCAAATCAAAGACATTGAAGAAGTATGCGGTGCACTTATGGACAAGTTTGGGTACGCTCAGATGGGCCCCTGGAGATTCAAAGCTGAAGAGGAAACTGATGCATAGCAGATAGGTATTCATAACAGTATTTGCAATTGATTTTACCAGTATGAAACAAACAATTTCTCAACAAGACAAATTGGGAATTGTTATTTCCGCATATTTAAAAGTGGAGATTCCAAGCATCTTGTACTACCACATGTACATCGACTGGCCCTCATTTTTATTTGACTGCCGTTTATATCCTGTGGGATGGTGGCCACCTTGGATTGTTGCTCATGGAGGCTGAGTTATTGTACCTCCAACATTTTCGTCTCTGCGTAAGACGCGCTCCACGTTTTGACATTTTTGTTGCACGAACATGCATCGCAAGAGTCTTTGGAACGGATTAGCAGGAAAATTGCTGTACTTTGATCAGAGCGAGTCACAATTCACACTACTTGAAATGCAGACACGGTTTGCACGTAAAACAAAATGCACACGCTGCATATGCGTAAAGTGAAGATTTACGTAATCTGCCTGGATATTGGGCCAAACGCCGAATGTATCCAGAGGTACAATAACTCTGATCCATGAGCAACAAAAGATGGTGGCAAGTCCAGATCCCCCTATAAATGTTCCTTCATAATTACACATCAAGTGCCTACAGGCTTATGTATTTTACCAAATAATTAAGTTACATCATTGGTAATTAAACCCAAGAACCCCAATGTGGATCTTCTTTAACTCTTATAAATGGTGCATATTTCTTCATTTCTTTGGAATCTCCATGTCTTGTCAATCATTGGTAATATCTGACAGGCTGGACTTTCAGAGACAACAGTTCCATTGCAAATGCACCGTAAACCTAGGAGTACAAACCATTGTTACTGCATATTTGACGGTTTAAGTTATGTATCAAGCGTTGGCACATATTATTGCATGTACACTAGGTCTAGTGTACGCAAAAGTTTGCATCAATATGTATGCGCAGATGCTGCATAATTTACTGCATATAGTTTGGTTTGTTTATACTTCTAAGTCGATTGAGTAAAGTCATGCTCTGTTGTCTAATATGAAAATTTTAAAGTGATATATTGTAACTGTTTTGTTCACAAAATATTTTTGTCAAATAGCAAGTCAATTTGTCAAGTGTGACTATTTGAGATTCAAAATCTCATGCAATTTGAAGATATCATCAAGCATTTTTCTTCTCACACTGTTATACCAAGGAGCAGAGAGATCTGATCTTTGGAAATTAAGTGACTGTTATTGTTTACCAGAGTTATAATGTATCCAGTTTGCTGAACAAATTTGCAGTTCTCCATGCAGATATCAGTGGCTGATGATATGTATTAAGTTTGTTTTAAAGCTGGCATTGGCACTAGTGGCTGCAATTCTATAAATTTAGTTCTCACACGTTGGAGGTAATAGTACATTGAAGCTTGTGGTGGCCTGCTGACTATTGGTACCTTCAGAGTCCAATGATTTCAAAGCGATTCCATCACACCATGTTTGCCGATACACAGTCTTTACAAGTGCTACCCGTAGTGATCTTTAACTTTTGAAGATCGCGTATCAATAAAAGTCGTGCGATGTTGCAGTGCATTGAATGATGAAATCGCTGTATTCTGAACACACCATATGAAATGTAAACCGTATCATGTCAGTAATGTCAGGATGTTAGCTACATGGAAGTTATCGGTAATAGTACAATTTTACACCAGTACTAGAAAAGTACCGGTATGTTCTTAAGTTGAGTTTATAATATAGTTATATAGAGAGAGTTACCAGACTCGGAAATTTTTATATTCCGACATGGGGAATGGATTCAAATTGAGGGTACTTGGATTTTTGCCAATGAGGCATCGCGTCTTGTCATAATCCGCAGATACTGAAAACACACATTCCTCTTTTGTGTTCAGTTTTACGTACGGTTTGCGTAAGGTAGTATTTGCACAATAACGTCAGTGCTTAACCGAACCTCTGCACTCAATATTTGACAAGAGTGGACCCAAATACCCAGTAATTTGAGCCTCATGACTAACGATGGCATATCATTAAGCAGTATAGGCAGTCTGGTATCCTCCTCTATATCAATTGTTGGCAGTGGCCATTGGTCAGCATGGTGTTTTAATTGGTCCTTTAGGTCTCATAGCCATAGGCTGTTCCCTTGTGGTGTGTGCCCTTGTTCCATTTCCATTGAATTCATGCATGTGTTTGTTTGAAAACCAGAGAATGAACACTGTCCATTCTTGGTGCTGCAGATCACAGGAAACATCTCCCATACACAAGGCCGCTGATATGATCACTAAGCAGAACAAAGTTTATTGTCTATGTAGCGTCACACAATTGGGAACATGGAAAAAAAAACTAGGGCACATGTCATAAGGAAACAGCCTATGGATACGAGGCCTTATGGGATATCCACACTTGTGCTACTTCTATGACTTTGTTATGGACCCCATTTGTACCAACCTGGATAAATAAACAAACAAACATCAGCTATAGGCCTAAAAAACACTTATTGGACAATGCAAACAAAAGTACAAGGTGGAGGGTTGCATTTGCAGGCTGTGATCTGAGGTCCTGCACTTTACATTTTTGTTTACACTGTCCAGTTAATTATTGTTTATCCTATTCATTGCATGGAGTTTTAATTATCTGAACAGATAGTTGGTAAGACGTGTGATACTCATTGCTTAATTTTGACATTTTTGCTCAAATAAGAATTTTATTTATTTACAGGCTGAAATTATGTATACACAGGGAATATATTATTTACATATACACAATGTAAATTTTACATGCCTTGATGGGCTATTTCAGAATTCTCCTAAAGAGTTCATGCAATAATTTTGTTTAAAAACCATAACAGAACTGGTTTGCTTGTAACCGCTCTACAATATAATATGTTTGTCTTTTACAGATTTTACTATACCTCATATTTATTAGGAAGCCATGAAATACAATTTGGTCAGTTAAACCTAATGTGCATGACAGTAGTTTGCCTACTTCCCCCTAAGTGCGCGTAACGCCTACACAGGTAAAAACTTAAAAACTACAGCACCCCTACTATCGCACCCCCCGTAATCATATCACTTTATATCAGTTAGAAATTCATACGATAACCGAGAAGAATGGACTTGTTTTTGGAGTGTTTGATGTGTTAACACGTGACCACATTCAGTGAAATATTTATGGAGTATAGTAAAACAAATACAACATGGTTTATTTCGAGAAGTATTAAAAATTCCTGATCCCTCAGTGTTGGATGCGTGTGACTACTTCCCTCTGCTTGGCGTCGGGAAGTAGTCACATGCCTCCATCATGTCCGGATCAGTAATTTTCACTATACGTCTCTCTTTACCATGTTGTATTTGTATAATATCCAATGTATATCAATAGTGTAAAAGTGGAAATTTTTGCAAGAAAAAATCATGGAAAATAAATGCAGAGTAAAAAAAATACTGTGTATGTGCCAACATACTTAAAATAAAATACGGCAAAACTTTAGCTGTATGACAAAAATTTCAGCAAATATTAATAGCTGAAAGTTTTCACTTTTACAGTGTAATGTTGTAATTAAATGTAAATGAATGGTGCTATACGATTTAATTTAATTTTTTGATTTGAAGTATTTTGTTAGTTCAAAGTGAATCTTTGCCATATTTTTATGACAGTAATGTAAATAAAGCTTGAGGAGGATATGTTTTAGGGCTCTGTCACACATCACGAAACGTACGAATAGCGTACGAGGAACGTACACTGGTGTGGTAATCGATATACATGTATTTCAATGACCGAAACAGTGTGTGTTATTTGTACGTTTTGACTCTATACGTTGATGTGTGACAGAGCCCTTAGACACAAAGGCTGTTGTGTATAGGTTGACAAAATGGCTGATGTTTATCTATGGGACTTTTCAGGGTGCACTTTGTTTTAGTACAATTTAAAAGAAAGTTAATGGAATAACCATGTAATGTACCACTCATGATCTTTGTTTAGGGCTCAAAACAAATCGTTAGGTAAAAACCAAGACACTGGCCAATCAAGTGCCAAGATTGATTTACAGCCTGAACCTGCCCTGCATACACCTGTACCTGCACTGGTGAATTGTGAGACATAAAAGAGGCAAGAACCAGTATAGGATTGCAAGTAACTGGAGAATTGAATGCAAGAAAGTCATCTTTGCACCCAGGGGGGGGGGCACTCAAGTATACTGCTGCAGGCATAGCATGATTAAGAAAAGGGTGAATTGGGGTTGTTTTTGAGGGCAGAAGGATGTATCAGGTGACACCGTTTAGGATATCAAAAACAGCGATTTTAGCTCATTTTCAAGAAATAGGGTACTTTTTCAAACCCTAGTGTTAAAACGGTAACAGTAAATTCTCAATTTAGGTTGAGAATGGGGGAATAGGGTATATTTTGGCTTCAGAAACAATCACCCTTTAGTGGTCACGCTATGCCTGCAACATTATATTTGAGTGGCCCCCCGGTCTTTGCAGTGGCTGCTGAGTTACTGATAATGTAATATCAAAGTTATGAAAGTGTAATGGGACTCAAATTTATGAAAAATTGCAGCTTATGGCATTTTTGCATATACATGACAATCTAGCTTTTATAAATAACACTTAGGGACGCACCATTAGATTTCCAGGGGGAGCAGAAGTTTTTAGAAAAAAATCCCCCTCCATATGGCAGAAGAAAAAAAAATCACCACTGAATACGGAATAGGGGGGAAAACAGTAATTTCCAAAAAAAAAAAAAATTGCCCCTGAACGGGACGCAAAAAAAAAAAAGAATTCAACCCTGAACCCAACTTCCTGCTCACCCCTGGAAATCTAATGGTGCGCCCCTTATTAGCTTGAAAGATTTTTAAATGTTTTGAATGTTTTGGTATTATATAGTCAGAATTGTGCCTTAACCTAAATATGTACCTGTTCCTTTTACATTAAGAAAGAAAGTGGAAACCTATTGCATGTAAATTTTATATGATATGGTTGCCCTCCATTGTGAATGTTTTGGTAAGAAATTTTCTGTAGAAGTGATGTCAACACCGTCTATATGTTACGTATACCCCCGTTCAGACACACTAAAAAGTGTCTGAAGTTGATATCGAGTCCGTTTTTAATTTCAAACAGGTTTGCTGTTCCAGGTCAATGCGCTGTAAAAGTAAACACAAATTCAACTCGAATTGTACACACATACGGAAAGTCGTCGTTCATTGGTTGTCGTCGTAAGTCGAGTTACATCGACTTACTAACACGACTTAACTTGCTTTTTAGCGAGTTGAAAATTTGATGTAAGACGACTTTTTGAAAGATGACTTAAGTCGACTTCAACTGTTCACACACAAGTGAATTTTGAACTTGATATAACTCGAATAGGACTATTAAAGAAGACAAAAGACAACTTTTTGGCTCTGTCTGAATGGGGTATATATCAACTGGTCCAAAGTTTACACACAGCTCATAGCGATTTGGCAACAGACTGCATTTTGCTTTGTGAGAGTTTTGACCAATGTCCTTCGATATTTATTTAATTATGACAACATGGTACAGCAAATAGTTTTGATAACTTGAAATTTAGAAGGTTGATTTATCACGAATGAATGTTCTTATACGTGTTGGTAGAATTTATAAGAAGAGGTTTAAAACTTTGCTTCAACACATACTTCTTGATCCGAATAATTTCAGTGATACCCATCACCGTTATCAGCGATCCACTTCTGAGATTCGCCGTTGGTGGCGTCCTAGATCTTGAAGGTTGGGTTATATTGCACAGCCCAAAAAAATATTTCTACGAGAAGGAGATAGCATTATGCTTGAGAAATTTTTCTTTCTGTCATGTACCCCTGTAATAAAAGCTAGTCTCTGTATTTGAGTAATTCTATTATCTTTTTAAACTGTAAAATAGATTTGTACATTTATATGGAAAAAAATATTTTCAAGTTAACCAGACAATACAGTAATAAAGATGGTGCTTAAATTGTGTTTAGATAACAATGCAATACATGTATTTCAGTAATTGAGGTCTGACTTTCGTACGCTTGTTCTTGACATGTTGTATTTTCTAGAATTTTCTATATCTCTTATTTTTCACACCACTAAGGTATGTTCATGAAACCCTACAAGTGACGTGTACATGTAGTGCTATAAATTACACAGATATTGATTATTTTTTTTGTACCTTACTGATTATTGTTACAATTTATTTGATATAATTATATGTGATGACTCACCCCGAAAAGGGGGACTTTGCGACAGAACACTTTTCAAGAAACTTGTGAAAATAGGCAGGGAAAAATAAAGAAAATAATAAGAAATTTCAGCAGATTATCTGTTGTAAAATTTGATTGCCTTGATCAATTTCAACAAATAAGGTGTCATTTTAAAGCTTAGAAAATGTTATAACAGATGAAATGATAAAATCAAAATCAAAATTGATATCATCTGCAAAGTCCCCCCTTTCGGGGTGAGCCATCACATATTTAATTTTATTGCAACACTGCACTGCAGTTCCTGGAAGCAAAGTGTTGCAATACACAGTGTACCGCTCTGCAGTTGTGGTGTACCATGAATGGACCTTTATACCTGTTTGCACAAAAAAAAAATTACGTTCTGTTTGAGCCAAGTTTATGGCATTTACCAAGTTAATCAAGATCTTACATTACCAGAACTAACCTTTAAACTCTTTTAATCCGGAAAGCCGCTCACAGCGGCTCGTGAAAGCGTGCATGATTGGACGGAATTAATTTCAGGTGTAACTATAAAAATATCTGTAAAAAAAGAAGAAAATCGAAACTCGGCCTATAACCGCATGATACAAAGAGCTATCTAGTGCCATCATTAATTTCGGCAAAAAGAATAAGACTGGCCCTCTACAGTGAATACCCTACGATGCTTTGAGTAGCTTTCCATCCAAATAAAGCATTTTGTGAAAAAGAAATTCCAGAGCAAAAGAGTTAAAAAAGAGTGGTCAGAGTATTTTAAGATGATATCCTTGTTTAGACCCTTTCCATCACATGTGGTTGTTGTATTTTTAAGGGCAATACTTGCAGATTTGAAATTTATTATGTAGAAAATTTTACAGTTTTTAAAAACTAAAGGACAAATATTTCCATTTGATTTCACACTATGAGTCATTCCAATCATTTTGGTCACAAATGTGTTTCATCAGCTCATAAATGAGCCATAAATGCAGCAAACTTCATTTTGCGCTACAACTTGCAAATGACGTATTTTGATAAAAAATATGTTTTTGCAGATTCATAATATTTAACCGTTCCTTTAAACACCTGCAAAGCTTCATACCAAGAATATGATTGGAAATGTTAAATGTATCTATAATATGTTCTGAGGACCATCAACATAAATGATAAGGCTTACTGATCTTTAAATGTGTTTATCTCCATTTCACCTTTTACTCAATGACAACCTTTGCTTAGGGAAATCGAACGAAGTTCAATGAGTTGTCATTTTAATCCTTATTTACATGGTCTTTGTGAATATTTGAAAAAGTGAAAATAACAAGAGGTCGCATTTACGGCTGCTTTGAGATGAATGGTCACTAATGTTGCCAGGTGTTACATGGCTCGTGTTTGTAAATATGATTCCCTAAGGCTTTTTTCAAGAGTGCTTTAGCCAAGTATTGGAAGTCCTTTATCAATCAGTAATAAAAAATATATTTTACGATTTTCAAGAAGTTTGTAACTGTTTTGCCAATATTGATTTCTCATTGAATGGGAATTGTCAATCTGTATGAAAAAGTTCATTATCATCCTTAGTAGCTTTAACGGCTACGGTGTCCTGCAAAGAATTTGTTCAAAATTTCACAGAATGTGGAGAATGATGAAAAAAACTTCTATTCCAAATTTAGATTTTTTCCGTCCAAGCATTTTCAAGTTACGCTATTTTTTATTTTCCAATTTCCCATAGACTTTGTACATGGCATATTTGGCCACCATGAAAATTTCACAAAATTTGACAAATTTCTGAAAAAAATACTATTTACAAAAGATTTTTTTCTCTGGCACTGGTTCATAAATGAAACTAATTTTCTTTTCCTTGCATTGCAAACTGATCACAGATTTTGATTTAAAGAAATTTCTTTCATCGTTTATGTACGGGACACTTCTAATGTTTCTACTTCCCGAATTTTATTGCGTTAATTTCTAGAAACACTGAATAGCCAGATTTCTCAGAATTTTCATTCATACTTCCCATGCTTCAATTTTAACAAACAAGGTGTCAAATGAAAGCTTATCACATTTGCAACAATCTCTCGTTGGCTTTTAAAATTAAAGTGTTTCTAGAAAATTTTATAGGTGTTTGAAAATATGCCTAAATTTAGGAGCTAAAAAATCAATTTTCTTGATAATAAAACACTTTATGGCAAAAAGCCCACGAGAGAATTTAGCTTTTGTGATCCTTCACCAGCCCCTAAAATTTGAATGTCATAGCACATTCCCTCTTGACATGAAAATTCCAAAACTCTTGAATTTTAGGGAATTTTCAAAAAATAAAGAAAAACATAAGAAATTGGCCGAATATTATAAAACTTATAAAATGTTACCATTGAAGGGTTTTCTTTAAATGGAATTAAGTTTTAGTTCACATTCCCCAAAAATATTCACTTTATAGCTAATTTTCTGACATGTGTAAATAGCCGTTCAAGCTACCTTAAGAAAGCATTACTGAAAGAGATAAACAGTTTCAAATTAAACAACAAAGACTATGTAATGGTCAGTATCATTTGTGACATATTCACTGGAATGACTAGGGACTATTCAATGATTAATTATGTTTGTGGTTGTAGGAAATGAACTATGCAGTTTTTATTGATATATTTATATATATGTTATTCAAATTGATTGATGAATATATGGAAAGTTAGAAATAAGTATCTGCTCTTGTTTTCACATTGCAGAAAATTTACTAGTAAAAGACTTTTAAAGTTTAAAAATTGAGCATTTGAAATAAAAATGTTTACAAAAAAATGAGGTCAAGACATTAACCTCCTCCATGCCATATTTGAAATCCACAGCTCAGTGATGTTTTATGAAGGAGTAACCTTCACAACTGTTGACACCTTTTCTTTATGGCGTTTGATGGTTGTTGCATGTGGGAGAGAGATTTTACAGAAACTGCATTTGTATGCAAATACCTTATAAGTTTTTGCCATTTAATTGTTTGGTGTAAAAAATTGAACTTTTGGAAACATCAACCTAAATGGCAAATAAAATTTCCTGTAACTTAAAAATGAGAGCAGGCATGGACTTGAAACTTTCCATTACGCTGAATTACATAACATAAAATACAACCTGTGTCTCCTTTAACCTTAGGCCAGGAACTTATTGAATACCCCATGTACAACAGGCAGCCAATATAAATTAACATGGGATTATTCCAGTAGTTGTAATAAGCACTTACTATTTATTTTTAAATGTTTACTTTTTTAATTTAATTTCCCTAAGACACATTAGGCCAAGTAACAAAAATAACCAGTTGATCATCCAGACTTTTCCTAAAAAAGTTGGTGAGGGAGGCCCTTTTTATTTGTTATTTTGTTACTTTTTCCAAAATGGTCGCCATGTCCAAGATGGCCACCATAAAATATTTGAAGATGATATTATGGTATTTTTATGTTATTAAAGTGCAATGAGGATCCTGTCCACTTGTCAATACCAATTAAAAAGTGTTTGTTGTTTTTTTTGTTTCGTTTTGGGGATTTGTAAAAAATAACAAAAAAATTGGTGCGTTGTCCAAAATCAGAGAAGGAGGGGACGATCAACTGGTTATTTTTGTTACTTGGCCTTAATATTGAAGTGGAAAACGAAATAGCCTATTCTTATTGATTGGCTTATAAAATTAATTTTTTCAATCAGGGGCATTATATTATAATTGTAGTTTCATGTATTTTAGTGGAGGTGTATCTGTAGTAAAAACATTGCCATAAGAACTTGCCATTTCTACTTTGAATTGTTAGAAAATACTCTAATAGTGAACGTTTTCATGCACAGTAATTCTCACACACAACTTAATTTGAATCATTTTGCACGTTCTAATTTTCATGCTGGAACATGCGGCAGTATATGCATACCATTTTTTTTATACCAAGTGAATTGAGTATGAAGAGTGTTTAAGTGAAAAATATGTAGCACAAAAATATCACTTATACAATATTTAAATTCTCATACACACCCCCCCACCCCACCCACCCACCCCCACACAAAAGTAGATCTTTCATCATCCTCTGTTGTTTTATTTTGTAATTATCACTTAAATGTTGTGGTTAATTAACAGTTGCTTTGTGTAGTGTCTAAATAATTTCAGCAGTAGTGTTTAACTGTGTGAAATTTATTGAAAATGTTTTTTTTTTAAATCTTCTATTACTGAATTACAAAATACATTTTCATGCCAGCATTAATTTTTTTTGTATAATATTAATGTTGTAGTTGTATTTGTAAGTGCATAATCAAACTTTATGAGAGTTTGTTAGCCTATTCCCAATGTTCTCATCCTGGGCGTATTTCATTCATTTCAATTGATCAAAGAGTTACCAGTTTTATATTGAAGCATAGTAAATAAATTTGTTATGGGGTTCATCATTGGTATGATATGGGAAATTATGACCTGCTCAGTGTCATATCCAAGCTCAGCTACACTTTGCTTGGACATGACCCTTCATGCACAATAGTTTCCTATACCATAGACTCACCAGGTATACACTGTATGCAGCGCCCCAAGAAGGAGCATTCGCACAGGGGACCAACGGCTTAACGTGACTATCCGAACCACAGAGCAATTAGAGTAAAGTTTCTTGCCCAAGGAAACAAGGAGACGTAAACCGCCTGGCCCGGGGCTCGAACCCGCAACCTCTGTATTACGAGACCCGTGCTCTAACCGCTCGGCCACGCTCCCCTCTTATACCTTCACTATGCACAATAGCTAATAGTTTTCTGTCAACAAATTTATTAAGGAATGCTTTTAAGCGTTGCGGATTTTTGCTGATTGCTATTGTTCTGAACAACAATGGTTCTGTGGGGTCGGCCACAGTTCAACTTTGATAAAGTCTGTAATGTGAGAGTAAATGAATAACTGTGGTGCTATGTAGAGTTAATAGTAATACACAATAGGCAAAGGCCCTATGATGTTGATCAAACAAGGTATTCTGATTTTTTCTTATATTATTAAAATATTGTGCCTTCAGATCATTGTACATTTTTACTAATTTTGCACTGTGCTCTTAATTTTTAAATTGTGAATACAAGGTAATAAATATGTATGACAACTTAACTTATTGTTCCATTGTTTATTGTTTGTGTTATTTTTTATGTTACAGTGTACATAATATTGTTATCTTCAGACTGTCTTTGCTTCCAAAGACATTTGCTTGCCTGAGAGGTATTCGCTTGCGACATTTGCGTAGACTTTTACACTCAGATGGAGAACGAAAATTCATACAATGTGACAATGTTGTATAAATCAATGTGAGCAATGTTTCATATTATAACACTCATTCATAAATTCTAGTCATTTCATTGGTTTGTTACTGTTTGATAGTTTTTACCATCACCCCGTCCTTGACAAGAATGTTTTCATGCGGTATATAATATACAAATATTGACTGCTTATGAGTGTGATGGTAAAAATATATCATCCCGAATTGAAAGATTGATTGTTCCTGGAACAATCATTCTTTCCAGTCATTTGATAACACATTTAAAGTATTGTACTTGCCCATTACCCATGGTGTAGCAGAAAGCAATAGGTCCCTACTGTGCACTGTATTTTTGATATACTATCAAACGGATGAAAGTGATAGTAAAAACTATCAAACAGATGATATTGATAGTAAAAATGACAAATTGTCATATGTTACAATCTTACCAATCAAATGAGTAGAATCTGTGGGTGAGTTATATAAAAAACAAATATTAGCTGCCTTAAATTTGTGTGATGATAGAAATATCATCACTAAATGGAATATGCCATTTCACTCGCCATGTCATGTCATGAAATGGAACAATACATTTTTGCACTTTGTGATAATATTTCTACCATCATACTCATAGTCAGTAAATATTTGTATATTGTTGGAATGAAGTTTTCTTGGTATGGATAAAAGTGCGAATGTATGTCTCTTGGATAAGATTAGTGAATGTCTTTGGATGTAATGCCTAATTTGAACCATTACCATGGAGTTATTAAGGAATGCACTTTCGCCAACTTTTCTATGTTGGTGTTTGTGAAGGTGGTTTCAGACAAGCTGCCGTTACGGTAGTCCCAGAGCTGTGACCATGGACCATCATTAACTTTTATCATTGGGTATTGTAATTTCTAGGTCACAGAAATAATGCGTAGTACTTTGGCCATTTAAGCTTTCTAAGTTTTGACATGAAATATTTGAAAAATTAAAAACCTAAAAAAAATCCACTCAGCATAGGCAACATCTTTTAATAGTGTAGAATCATTACAAACCTAATTTAAACCCAAAAATGAAATATATCATCCAAAACCGGACGTAAACAAAGTTGAGGTTGTCAAATTTGGAAACCCAATGTTACAACATACAAGGCAAGTTTAGGCCCAGAAATCACACATTTTGATTCTAAATGTTAACAAACTACCTATCATGAGATGCACAAGACTCTCAAGGAGCTTACTGACTAAAACAAAAGTGAACAGCTTCAATATTTTGGTTGAATTTTAAGTGTGGACTTCGTCCTCAGATGGTCTGTACAGACATGCTTAAATGGCAGTTTTACTACATAGCATTTCCCATGACTTGACACTAAGTCAAGTCATGGTGCCAGGACTACCGTTACGGCACAAGACGTTGCAGCACACGACAAAACATCTGCAATTTTTATTTGTCATACTGTAGCACGACACATTTGTATATCGCCACAATGGTCTGTCGCAAGAAAAGTTTAATTTATTCCAACTCAAAATATTGTGTCGTTGCGACCATCATGACAGGGTAATCGATATATCGGCTTGTCAAACGGCAAGGTCGAGTTTGCGCACTTGCAATTTTTGACGTCACGCTGGTCGTACGACAACACAACAGGCTAGTCTGAAACCAGCTTTAATCATCTGCTGAGCAGATTGATTACTATTACTGCAGAATCATTACATCTGAATATGTTTCTTCTTTGATATATAAAACAAATAATGACTGCTCAATATTGGATGATGGATCAGCCTATTGCCTCTCAGTTCCTAAAGGTGCGTTTACATAGGGTAACGACGGAGGGTAAAGAACTTGCAACTAAAAACATGAAACTGAAAACGACTGATAGTAAAGATAGTGTACGTGGCTAGCGGATTGTGTGAGCGATAACTGACTTTAACTAATGATGATGGGCGATTAATTCAAAACTGCAATTCGCAAGTCTACGTTGCTTGTCGTGACCCCCTAAGTTGTCACAGTGTAAACGCACCATTAGCAACCACAGACCTATTTTCCCATATGCTGAAGGGGTAAACAATTGAACCATCCCCCTCATTAGCAGTCAGTATCTATATATTATCTATCAAAGAGGTTAAGGCAAAACTATTCAGTGACTATAAATTGTTCCAAATCAAAGTAACTGATAGATGATTCCTACAAAGTTGCATTCTCTTATTGCAGAACCAAACTGACGAAGTGTACATAGTACTATTATTAGGCCGAAAAAATATGTTGTGTTGCCCTTGTCCACCGAGCCTAAAAATGTGAAAAATTGGGTTGGTGTTTCTTTTAAGTGGCCACAAATATTAAAAACTCACCATTTTAGTAGAAAACTCCTATTCAAGTGCTTATTCAACATATTATAAACATGTTCCCTATAAAAATAAATACCCCTTAGGCACATTTATACCGTCAAAGATGAAGATAAGCAGCTGGTGAATCCATATTCATTTACTAAAAAAAAAATGACTGACCGACGACCCAAAATTTTCTGACTTGAGGGCATCACAACTTTTTTTTTTGTCTTATACTTCTGGCATGTTTAGATACTATAAAGCTAAATTCATATTCGCTCATACACATTGAGCACGCATGTAAAATTGCAAGGTTTTGAGCTTCCGATGGTTCTATATCAAATTGCATCAGCAATTACTGAGTTGTTTGCATTTTAGTGTGAATTTGTTTGTTTTTATTTTTTATTTATTTTATCAAAATGCAACACCATTTGAATTGACACAATTAAGCATTGTAATTTACAATTTAAATGATTGGAAACACATCTGTTAGAATAGATATGTTTCTAGTATGAAGTCGGCTTAAGTTGCTTTTTAAAATGTTGAACCTAGTTATAATTGTTTACTATATATGTGCACTGCTTTGTTAAGAGCTTTGATTCAACCCATGTTGACTGTTTTGGTTACTTCCCTGCGTGCATGTAAAATACTATGGTGCAGCACAGTGCTCCCACTAAGGTCGCATGTCATAAGATTGGAACAAGTGCTCGAAAATTATGCAAGGTGTTTCTAAACAAGAAAGAAAAAAAGAGAGTTTTAGTTTTCCAACGAATTGACACTATTAGGGCTCTTAAAAAGGGGAAAAAGAGGGGTTTAGTTTGATTTGGTTAATCTATTCGAAATTCATTCAGTTTTTCTTAAAAATTCTTATATTTCTTGTCATTCAACGCTGATCAGAAATCGT
>JXSR01S049562.1:2576-14172 GCA_000969725.1 Ophiothrix spiculata
TGGCTGGTTAAAGGTTTGGTGCGCAAACACTTTTGACCGGGAGTGTAGGCTCAGTAATGAGTCTACACGTCTTGTAATATGACAGCAGTAGAATACATTGGACATTGGACATCATCTACACTGGTAAAATGACACGATAATGCAATGACGAGACATCACTTGTCTTTGATTATGTCTATTTGAGAAACTATTGTGTACAAATTATACAAAGTATCCAACCAAATTGACTATTGTAACCACAGGAGTGCATAATGGAATGGATAATATACTTTAAAGCAATACTATAAGGTGTTAAAAATGAAGCGCCCCCTGTCATCCATCACTTATGATTTTTTTAGCTTATTGGGTTTGTGTTGGGTAGATATTAATACCCTCCAAATGATTTTGCTTAAATATGCTTACTTTTTCTGTTCTGGCCATTTGTTGAATAAAATTTGGGATCCCGAATTTAATTCTATACGTATTAGTATAGGAAAGCATGCATGTACTTTTTATCTTTTTTTCGGTGATAAAACAATTTTTTGAACAAATACACTTGAAAACGCATTTAGATAATCACATTCCTTCATTTTATGCTGTTTTGACTATAAACCATATTTGATCAAAATCTTATAGCATTACTTTAAACCATCATAACAAACATTTTAATAATAATAACAATAAATAAAGCGCCCTACAAAGATCTCAGCGCTGTACAATATGCATACATAGTTTTAAAAAAATACTTACATTGTACAAATAATTATTAATGAATGTAATAAAGGCATTTAAAAGACACACTATAAAGCACAAGAAAACCCATTGCGCAATTCAAATTAAAAGACTTCATATTTACATATTTTTAAAAATTAACTACAACCATAAAATAATTTTGAAGTAATTTACATAATTCAAGATCAAGCATTGCATAGATATCGATTTCAACCTTATAATGCACAAACTCAAAAACATCCTACCCTAGTTACATCAAATTCTTTGGCACAAAATTACAAACTACTGCATGAGCAGATGAACCATATGATGAAATAAAGGCATGTCCTGGTTGGTCTTGATTTGGCATACTAGCATTTAGTACTATCATTATTTTGTCATGCAATGATCAGTTGGCATTTTGTTTAAAGTTAGTCGTCAGCTTGCATAGTCAATTAATGATCAGAGTGAACCAGTTTAATATACAACACATGGACGCATCTCACCCAAGATAATCACACAATTCTGCCGTATGTGTGATTTTTTTTGTTACGAATGAATTAAAGGTGTCATTCTATCTCAATTTAATCAAATAATTACACTATTTTATCAATGTATTGATTACATTATAATAGAGTAGTAATAATAAAAGTGAAAATCAAAATAAGTAAATCTTACATTAAACTGTTGACATCATAATTGAGGGGAGCGTGGCTGAGCGGTTAGGGCACGGGTCTCGTAATACAGAGATTGTGGGTTCGAGCCCCGGGCCGTGCGGTTTTTGTCTCCTTGTTTCCTTGGGCAAGAAACTTTACTCTACTTGCTCCATGGTCGGAAAGTCACATAAAGCCGTGGGTCTCCTGTACGAATAGACTCCTTCATAGGGTATGCATGTTATGCAAGTATTTGTATCATTGATTGATTGATTGATTGATGTCTGATTTTGTTTTGCTTGTTTTAGTTTTCATTTGAATATCAAATAAGCTCAATTTCTACATGTATCCAATATGAGTTGGATTAATTCACACACAAATATACAACGAATAAGAATATATGTGTTCAACTTCATTTTTAAAAATCAAATGACATCATTATATTTTGAAAATGAAGTAAAATCTCAGTGCACAAGTCTGCCCGCTGGCTGTATACATACAGAAGACTGTTTGCACAAAATGCTGGCTGGTATTATATGTTACTAATAAAGATAAAAACAATACAACAGAATCATTTGGGTTTTTTGACAGCATTCTTCAGTAAATAGGTCTATCAATTCATAGCACAGCGGTGACAGCTGTTTTATGCATAAACAACCATTGGCAAAGTAATGTAATACAAACTGCTATGATGAGTATATGGAAATATGACGTAAACTGGATTGATATCAAACACAAATTTTACTATCAAAATTTTGTTTTTATATATGTTTCCAAGTATTATTTTTCTTAACGATCAATAAATAAATCTAGATATTATCTATCACTACTTATGGATAATTTCTAGATATATTGAAACTTGTTAAGGTAATTTACTATCTTTATGCATGAAACAAAATTTAATCTCATGTAAAATTAAGTAAAGTGAAACAGCGGCACACCATCATCTTTTATCTTGACTTACGAGCATCATGACAGTTGCTTTGTTTTTCCTATCAAGTAATTAGATACAAAGATAATACAACCTACTTCAGGTATGTCAGCTACAATGAACATTTTATTGCAAGGGAACATTCCCACTTGGTAATATGAAGAGTCTGGACAGCATCTGGAATGTCTCGTTGAATCAGACAAGGTATTGGTTGAGAATATTTGCTTACTTTGAAATTGAAATGGAATGCTGAATGCATTGTGGATTAACCCTTTGAACCTGACGAGCCAGTATACTGGCTTACGTGTACATGTACCATATACCCGATGAGCCGGCTTACCGGCTTTCAGGTCAGGTTATTGGAACAATTTCAGACTACTGTAAAATGTAAAAATAAAGGGATATCAAAATCAAAGCAAGTTTAGGGGTTATATTGTGTTTTTTAACTTTCGGGTTGGCCCGGGTCAGCGGTACAGATACACATGGAATGTCCAGCGTTCGAAGGGTTAAAGTAAAATAAAATTGACAGAACTATCCAATTCAAACTTGCCGTCAATATTGCAAAATAAAAAATTGACATTTCATATCGAATTAAGTTTCACGAGAACAGGTTGCTGAAATCCTCTTTCAGTTCAATGTCAATTCCTACTACTAAGCTTCCAGGAAAAAAGGAAAGGTCAGTTGCTACTACCTGTAAAATCCCAACAATACAATTTCACTTCTTTCAATATATTGATATAATTGTATGAAAGGTATACTTTTCTAAATCTTTTTGATTGCAGAAATTTTCATTTACAATATTGGGAAATTTGAAACTGAAAATGCCAATTCTATGTTTCAGGGAATATATTCACAGACAGCATGTTATCTATTTTTGGTCACAAATTATATCAGATGCTAAATGCCAGCTCAAACACGGTATCACATCACGGCACAGTGATATATCACTTTCACGATTTGTCTTACTTAAATATCTTGCTATCAGTCAATTGCTGCTAAATAAAAGAAAAAAATACAAGGAAAAAGGAATCAATTACAATCCATCTAATTGTGCAAGATGATATGACGGGAAATGAATCTGATCATGCCTGTTGATGTGAAATTGTGTGAATTATTAACAGACTTGTTGAAGCTTTCTCCCGCTACATTCACGCTACAAATATTCTGCATTATGTATGAAATGCATGGTGCCCTATGAAGGAGATTATATCTTTGCAGTTTGGTTGCCATGGAAATCATACATCTTTAGCTCCTCGGACAGGTCAACGAACTCAGCTTTCACTTATCTCCTGGATTCAGTGCTGGGTTGAGCGCCTGTTGTTGCGACAGATCTTCTTCAAGTCTTGCATAATTGCCTACTGTATAATAAACGACTTTGTGTTACTGTAAGTCAATAGCTAGCCACTATATTTATTCTAGCTCTGAAGTGTAATCGATTCATGAAAATTTCAAATGTAACACTCTGGTAAACAGTGAAAACAAAATGGCTGTGACATTTCCAGTTGTTACAAACTACTAAAAACTGTTGCTTGAAATTTGTTCCACTAAAAATTCAACAAATATTTTGCAGGTTAATGTTAAACTCACTCTAACCATCAATTTCATAATGGAACCCAGTGTTTCCGCTAAGGCCGAATGGCGCGCCATTGGGGCAGAAGCGGTGAAAATTGGCGCTGAAAAGTTTCTGAAAATGTGTGAGAAAGATTATTTTATAGCTTTATTGAGCTAATTTCAGTTACAGCTAATGATTTTGGCGCAAGCACCTTTTCAACTTTGCTAAAATTACTTGAACTGGCGCAATTTCAAAAACCTTAGCGGAAACACTGATGGAACCCTTTTTATATTAATTTCAATGATGAAATACAAGAACAAGACAAGACCACATTTATTTATAATGAGCGACATATCAGTTTTGTGATCAACAGGGCTTGCTCCCTGAGGACTGATTATGGCAAAAATTACCTATGCTGAGAGGTAGAAAACTTAACAGCATTACGTCACATACCACACTTCATACCAACAAAAGTGAAACTTTCCCAATTTCCAAAAAAAGGATGGAGAAATGCCTCATATTTTGCTTTGAGGATCCAACAAGGACCCTTAGATATCTCAAGCCACTTTGTTACTTGGAAACGAACCTTTCAGATATGCAAGATTGCATAAAAATGACACATCAAATCAGAAGGCATCTTAAAAACGGTTTCTGCTATGGCTGTATGTCACGAGATTGGTTAATGTTCATTTTCCAACACATCACCAGTTGCTGATTTAATGATATCACCATTTGATGCAAAGTCAAAATCTGTAGAACACTAATTATAGAGGATTTGGAAAGTTCTTGTAGCAGTAATTTTAAAAGATGAATTGTGTATACAAAACTTGTAGATATCAACCAAATTGCAACTGCTTTTAATTTAATTTTTCACTAATCTCCTATTTGGCAGCATTTAATCGGAGACCGTAATGTTCACATTAATTTGATGCACCTTACAACTGGCTTATGCAGCTTTTGAGTCAATGCATTTTATCATTAGAACAACAACAAACACTCCATTCCAATTTTCTTCCTGGGAAACTCTCTCTACAAATGAAACATTTAAATACCTTAAAGAGAACAATCTCAGAATACCTGATTTTGAAGTAAAATAAACACATTCTCAATCTAAATAATCTTACAACTAACATTTGTTTCTATTTCCAAACAGAATAATCTTGAAGTGTTGGTGGGCCTCCCTCTGACGCAACTAGCATATTGTTAGATATTGTCTGCTTCATATGTAAAGTAGCATTGGGTAAGACTAATTCAGTCGTGTGACGTAACCTATGGGACAAGAACCTGAAAAAGCAAACCTGGATATTAGACTGAGTTGTAAATCATGTGCATCCTTTTAATAGCCTAATGCGATGAACTGTATACTTAATTACTGAAGACAGAGAGAAGACATATGCGTTTATCATGGCTTGAAAATCACAGAATACAACTGAACTCAATGCATTTAACTTATTCATTTGCTCTTATTTTAAACTGCCATTGCCAAAAGACTCCATGTAATCCTCATCAGCAAGGTCTATTTAGGGAATGGTTAATGACCTACCCACGGTTCTACTGTCAATTCCAATATAACTGCTTTAAAAAATAGCTGTAATTAAAGCTTCAGCAATTACAACTTCGGATGTTATGCTCTTATATTTAAATAAAAAATATAAAATTCTTTGCTTTTAACATGATAAACAGAAATGGCAAGACTTTGTTGATAATATAAATATTTAATCGGGTAGATTTATAGAATGCCATGAAATTAACACTATTCAACTTACTCGAATACACCAACATCAGAATAATGCTCTTTTTGCAAAACAGCCCCTTTATTTCATGTATAAAATATATTTATCATTGACACAAAATACTTTGCATACAAACAAATGAAAATTGTCAGGAATTAGAAAGATTGTGACCCTATAAATTGCTAATTTGGAATTTGACCCACATCGTATATCTCCGAATAGACTTGTTCATTAATAAGATCCTTAAGAGAACAAATTTTAATACGAGAAATTCAAACTAAGAAGATTGTTGCCAATGAATATGTGGTAATCTCACTATTGTGGGATGTAGAAGATAGAATGTAAAATGTATAGTGTTTCAAAGAAATATTACAATTAATAATCAGTTAAACATCACATAAATATAAGTTAAGACATTTGTATTAATCCCTAGGGTATTGATCAAAATAAATAATTTAATATAAAGAAATCCTTTGTTTTAAAATATATCATGATTAATCTCACAAATGAATGTTCTTACACATCTTGGTAGAATTACTGTATAAGTGGTTTATTTTGCGCTACATTAATTTTTGCGCTCTTCATGCTTAATTTGCCTGGCGCAAAAATGTAGGGCGAAAAGTGGTATTTATGTACCGCCGCACGTTGAAAACATCACAAGTGCGAAAACTATAGGGCGAAAAGTGGTATTTATGTACCGCCGCATGTTGAAAACATCACAAGCACGAAAACTAAAGCGCACGAAATGATTCAAAATAACTCAAAATTAGCCTTGCGCGAAAATGATTGAGCGCGAAAAAAAGGCCTTAACAGTAATCAATATTGGTTTTAAACTGGAGGGGGGAGGGGGCACGGCCCCGGTTATTTTGAAGATAGACTCTTATCTTTTACATTGACCTCATTTTCCTTAATTATGCTTACTATTTAAAGTTTTGATAATCTGGAAGAAAACTCCAAAAATAACCTACATGATTTGCATAATAACTAATATCTCTAAAAGTTTCCTTCAGAATATGTCTCCAGCAGAAAGATACTAGAGGAGCAAAATTTTCCACTGCTTCAAATATGATAACTAGCAAAAATAGTTGGTTCATTTAAGACACACATGTGTGATGTATGTGCATTGCGACTACCTTGTGAATCTACATACCTGAATATTGCCAACCTTGATTACATCTTATCTACCTGTCTGATACAATACTACAAAAGATGGCTGCCTTCCTCGCTAGCACACATATAAACAGGGCCTCCCTCAAACTTGCTATGGGACTTCCAGGGTACATACATGAATAAATCGATATCTAAATTCAACCTGCTCTTTGGAAATGGAGTAAATGAATCAAGGGGTTAACTTCCTCAATGATTCTAACAGCAATAAGGATTGGATGATATCAAGAAATGATCACTTGTACAACCAATGACAAAGCTTTTTACTTCCCAAGGTTTTTTTTCATCTTGGTTCATTTCATACAAAATTTGTAGTCGGCTCTTTGAATGATAGAAAATTCACTGTGACAAACGGACAGGGTTTTCTCACAAGATTGCAGCAATGTATGGTTACATTTAAGTGTTTTATTCAAACGACTGGTAATGATAATAATAATAATAATAATAATAATAATAATAATGGGAATTTATGATACGCCTTGCACAGCTTATACAATTTGACTGGGTAGTGATGTGGCTTTTCTTGTTCACTTTTTCCAATTTGTTGTTAAATGGTTAATGGGTATTGTGGTCCCATTATGACTAAACTCAGCAGTCAGGTACTGGACACTGAAACATTAAAACATCAATTAATACATTAATTTTAGTGTCCTGGGCCCATATTCATGAAACCCTGCTAACTCTAGTTGGCTGCTAACCTATTGTCTACTTTTGGCCCAGTAAGTTTCCTAATCCACATCATTCCCTCTTTTTCATGAATTTCGCAATTACTCTCAATTACACCCAAGGCCTATGGCAACATACCATTCTTATAGCAAATCATACATGTACAAGAGCCAGTGAATCGATAAGCGCAAGAAGCCTACACAAAACACCACCTATCCTAATGTTTTGTCCTTCTTTAATGTGAAATAGAGGGAGAACATTAACCGCTTTTGAAATGTTCTTTTGTTTTTATACGTTGTTTCATCACGGCACTGCATCTATTCATTGTTATGTAATGTAAAAAATTTGGAAAGTACAGAATGATGAGCTTTCTCAAGATATTTTCCTGTGAATTCTCTGCAGGGAGATGTCACTGACCTTTCACCTGGAGATCTGTACCTCAAGTCTCCGGCAAGGACTCTATCACAGAGTCAAGGACTAGTATCAAATGAATAGTAATCATAACTCTTCCATATTCATGGACACCAAATGAGATAATTAAAAATCAACCAAAATATCTTGTCTTATATTGAAACTGACGAAGCATCTGATGTTGATGAGATAATTAAAAATCAACCAAAATATCTTGTCTTATATTGAAACTGACTAAGCATCTGATGTTGATACTTTTTTACAAATATAAATACATAGCAAGTAGCTATGCTAATAAGTCACTGATACAACACTCCTTTGTGATGCCTCTCTACCCTAAACCTAAGTTATACAGAATAATACACTAAAATGACAAACAAGACATGTTATGACACTAAAAATACAACTCGGTACAAAATTACTTTGTAATTCTAGTCAAGCGATACTGGTAATAAATAATTAAAAGTCTAGTGGCATATGAATAATTAAATCTACAACTGGAAAGAATAAACACACTCTTCCTTTATTCTTGCAAGTTGACTTCCAACTCATGCAACTCATATATCATAACTTCTTACATGTAAAGATGACATTTGCTTGAATGATACATATTTTGACAGCATTTTAAGGTGAAGATAAACCTTGAATCTTTCACCCTTGAGAAAATGTCTTTCTGTGATTTCTCTATACACATAATATACAAACTCATCAGGCTTTGTTCTGTGGATAAGATTTTTGTTTAATCATATCTATGCTTCTTTTCAAAAATAGCCATAAAAACAACAGCAAAACCTCGGTATTCTCAAAGTTTGTATAAATCTATTTTGTACCCATACTTGAAAATAAAATTCCCATCTAGTTTAGCATACATTCATTCAAAAATTAAACTGTCATTGCTTTACTTTTTTTACTTTTTACTGCCAAAGACTGCAGTCTTTGATGTAACAGAAATGAAATTAAATCTATTGATAATTTGTAAATGGATTTCATAGAACCAAGCGTTTGGCTCTATTTTAAAATAAGTTTATATTTTTCATAACACATTGTATGGATTTACAAGAACTAATAATATCTTATCATCAAATTGGAGAAAATGATAAGCATTACACAAGTCAGTTGCTTACTTAATAACATTCAAATGGGTAAATATTATTTCTATCAATAAAATGTTGATTCAACAACAAGCTTACAAAGAAATTCCAGCTGACCTTAAACCACAAATGATGAAAATACCTCATCCTAGCTCACAGACTCAAATAAAGTCCAGAAATGCATTAAAACCATCAGGGATTCTTAGCTGCCTATCTGAAGTTTAACAGGTAAAAACATATTATTAATTCTATATTTGCCACATAAAACCTTGACCCAACATGCAACAACGGCTGAGAATTATTGCAAAAGACAGCTACAAATGGAAACCATTTTCTTTAAGATGTATATTTTCAGCTTGAGTGAATACTAAACTGGTAATAAAAAATCAGTAATAAAATTCAATAATAAAAGAGTTGTTAGAAGAAAATGCTGAATTTTTTCAAGTGCTATCGTCAGTAGAAAACATATTGTATTTAATAAAATGCAGTGGTAGAGTACATCCCAATATTCTTTTACATTCAAGATCGCACTCTTAATATAAGCAATAAAAAAAAACAAATCATGCACTGCCAATACATGTGTAAGTTAGTGCATTGATACGCAGAGCTACTTAACAAGCGTTGGCAATTAAAAAAAATAAACAGCGAGGGAGTGAAAAACTACTTTGAGATAAATCTTAGACATGCACGATGACATTTGCAGTGATGTTAAGATAAGAGCAGTGTTTAAATAGCTACAAAAAGCATGGTGAAAACAGGACCTGACCATTTAATACTAATATATAGCAACAAATATCTATATCTTTCAAACACCATCATAATTCATCAGCTAATACAATATTCAATTATATTTGTCTGTGTTCCAGAACTGCAACAAGAACACCACAATTACAGATCTGCATGTGTGCTGAATGTTATAATAGGAAAATATCATTGATTTACTGAGTTTGATGCGTACGATAAATATAATGTTTAATCATCAGTACATTGCTTTAAGTATTTAATATATAAAAAAATTGCAACACTCACTTCGTTTACTTCCTCTCAACCGTTTCTCATTATTTTGCCTATATTATAGAGACATCAATGTTACATTGATACACTGCATACAGCCAGTTTTTTACTCCATGATTTTTCAAATTGAGAAAACAAGAAACACTTCATTCTAATTTCAGTCAGGGAAACTCTACAACTGTCACATTTAAACACCTTTGCTCACCCTAAAGTGAACAATCTCAAAATAACCGATTTAAAGTAAAATAAACAAATTCTCAATCTAAATAATCGTACAACCAACATTTGTTTCTATTTCCAAACAGAATAATCTTGAAGTGTTGGTGGGCCTCCCTCTGACGCAACTAGCATATTGTAAGATATTGTCTGCTTCATATGTAAACTAGCATTGGGTAAGACTAATTCAGTCGTGTGACGTAATTTATGGGACAACAACCTGAAAAAAGCAAACCTGGATATTAGACAGAGTTGTAAATCATGTGCATCCTTTTAATAGCCTAATGCGATGAACTGTATACTTAATTACTGAAGACAGAGAGAAGACATATGAGGTTACCATGACTTGAAAATCACAGAATACAACTGAACTCAATGCATTAACAACTTATTTGTAGATTTATTAATAGCCTCTCATTAAAACTGCCAATGCCAAAAGACTTCATGTAATCCTCATCAGTAAGGTCTATTTAGGGAATGGTTAATGACCTTCCAGCTTCAGTTCAACTGTCAATTGCAATATCACTGCTTAAATTTAGCTATTTCTTAAAGCATCAGCATATGCAACTTTGGATGTTATACTACTCTTTTCTGTATGAAATTTACTTTAAAAATTCAAATGATACTTTGCTTTTAACGGGATAAACAGAAATGACAAGGTTCTGTTGATATAAATATCATTTAATATGGAATATTTATAGAATGCAAAAAATTGCATTTTTAAATGATACAAAACACTTTACATACCAAAGAATGCACTCCATATTTTCCTCAATCATGTTTACTAATGAAAATTTTGATAATCTGAGAACAAAATTATCTACAAGAATAAAAAAAGATTTGACAGAATTTCACAATAACTAATACTATAAATCAAAACGTTGGCAAATGTCTTAAGAAATCAAAAGTTTTCTTCAGAAAATGTCTCCAGCAGAGAAAGGAAACCTTAATCTAAGATACTAAATGAGCAATAAATATTATACTCTGTCATATGCAAAAACTAGGAAAATATTTGGCACGTTTGAGACACATATGGTGGCATTTCATTAGGTGGGTATGCTGAAAAGGTGGTGTTGTTACATTTTTTCGTGGGTTCTCGAACTTAATTTGATGTACATTCACTATTCCTTGGCCTATTGACTTGTTTAATGTCTCATGTAAAAGCTGAAACTTTCTGCTATCTGTGGCAGTATTTTGGTCTTCATGGGTTACATAATTAAGGAGAGACAATGGTTTGAACTTGGCAGTACAAGGGTGGTGGTGCCTAAGGATGTGGTGCCTACGGATGCGGTAGGTACCCAAATTTAGACAATATCACCATTTTGGAAGGTTTGACACTGCTGGAACATTCACAAATGGATTCTGACCTCAAATACATACAAATAGTCACCAACATGGCTAAAATTTGGTATATAATTACAGTAATTGGCAAATTTATCATTTTTAGACCTTCCTGAGACCCCCTCCCCCTC